>JASDQU010883483.1:9740-21456 GCA_032191745.1 Picea mariana
GGAAATGAAAAACATTCTTTGGGAGGATGATTGGCCAAAGAAAAAACCCATGGAGATTGACCCTGAAACAAACCATCCAAAAGAAGCTTGCACCTGGGAACCTGGAAAATGCATTTTGCAGGCTCCTGTCTCCCCCAAATACACAATCAACTCTCTAAGAATAGAAGATCAGAAGCAATACATGAAGGATTTTTCCCTGGTGGGAAAATTTTTGGGCCTATGGCCATCAGAGAAAGATTTAGTGAAATGGATTCAGCACTATTGGAAGCCCAAAGGTCACTATGACCTTCAGCTCGGTTCAAATGGCTTCTTCACCATCATCCTGCATAACCTTGAGGATAGAAACATAATCTTTGAAGGGGGGTCGTACTTTTACAACTCGATAGGACTTTTCCTCTGTTTCTGAACGGAAAAGTTCAGTATGGAGAAGGAAGACTTCATGCATGCACCAGTTTGGCTACGACTTTACTCTTTACCTTAGAGTTTTGGTTGGAGGAAATACTAGCAGGCATAGGCAATACAATTGGCATCTACGTCAAAGCTTCTGAGGCAACAAAACAACAAAGGTACATCACTTATGCATGTATTTGTGTCTATTTAAATATATCCAAACCCCTACCCGGATCCATAACCTTAGACTACCATGACAAAGAATGGTCCCAAACCCTAGACTACGAGCATATTCCCTTCCGTTGTCGGAAGTGCCACGAACATGGTCATTTCTTCCGTGATTTCCCCCTAAATAACCCCAGCAAACCAAACCCTGAGGATCCTGACAAAAACAAGGACGGTTTCACTCAAGTCATGGGGCGTCGAAGGAAACCGGCCAGAAAAGTGCCTCCTCAGACCCCCTCTGGACCCTCAACTAGTAACTCTTTCAAAGCCCTCCAGAAACTTCCACAAAATCCCATCAATCCCTTCGTCCCCCTATCAAATCCAACGGCCTTAGAGCAAGCTCAAGATAATCCAAAATCCATCCCACCTAATCCTGTAATTACTCAAATCCCCACCACGGAGCCCTCCCTCCCAGCAAATCTTGGACCGAAAATAGGAGACCCTGACATAGATCTGGAGGATCAGAAACTGGCAGGAATAGATATAGTACACCTAGAAAAATCCTACCATAAACAACAGTTATACACCATACCCCAAGATCAGTTACGCAAAGTGCACAAAGTCTTCCTCAACTCCACAGCGGGAGGATCGGCCCGTGCCAACTCGAATATGGGAATCCAAAGAGGGAGATCAAAAGAACAGTGCAAACCCACTAAATAAGAGAAGAAAAGGGGAAGAAAACCAAAGCACCAGCTCATTCAAGATGTAGGAAATTTCCTTGTGAACTTTATCCAGATCCACCTGATGTCGAACAACTTTCCTCCTCTCCAACCCTCACCCTCCTCGTGATGATGTTATCTTGGAACATTAGGGGCCTCAATGCACGAAGCAAGCAATGCTTGCTCCAGGAAAGGATAATGAAGGAGCAACCATACATTCTTCTTCTGCAAGAAACTAAATGCGCGGGGGATGAGGCCACTCAAATACTCACAAAATGTTGGAAGCAGGCTAAAATAGTAGAAGTAGACCTAAAAGGTACAACATGGGGTCTAGCCATACTCTGGAACCCAGCCACTATTCTTATGGAAGGATTCTTCACCTCCAAATGGACTATCACAGCCTCCTTTAGAATCATTGGTTCAAACAAGTCATGCTTTGTCTCGAATGTCTACGACCCTGCAACCCCAAGAGACAAGGAAGCCTTCCTCCATCATTTGGTATGGATTGCCAATCACATTGGCAATAAACGGTGGATCCTCAGGGGAGATTTAAACATGATAACTAGTATGGAGGAAAAGAAGGGGGGCACTCGCAAATTGGGCAATGACAGTGAGCAGTTCCATAGAACCATCAACTTGTTGGACCTCATCGATGTAGAAACAGACAACAAACTCTTCACCTGGTCTAATAAACGCTCGGGGGCACAACATGTTCCTTGCAGATTAGATCGCTTCCTAATCTTTGAACCCTTCATGCTAGAAGGTCTCACTTGGTAAGCCACTGTGATTAACACTCCTGGGTCTAATCATTAGTCGATACTACTCACGATGAATATCAGTGGCACCCCGAGAAGAAATCCCTTTCTCTTTGAGAAATTTTGGTTGACACACCCGGAATTTTAAGCAAACATTGGCCTTTGGTGGAAGGAGGCAGCAATTACAACAGGTACTCCTATATACAAATTCCAATAGAAGCTAAAAAACCTAAAGCAACATTTAAAGTCTTGGAATAAATCCACTTTTGGTAACATTTTCCACGCTTAAGAAATCCTTAACTAGCAAATTCAATACCTCCAAAAGCAGATTAGACTTCAAGGTTTCACTAACTCTTTAAAGGACCAAGAGTGCATCATCAATAAACAACTGGCAGAAAGACGGGCACGGGAAGAAATTATCTGGAGGAAAAAATCTCGCATCAAATGGCTCAAAGAGGGCGAAAGAAACACTAAATTTTTCCACAGATCGATGCTTCAATGCTGCCACACTAATCGCATCACTCATCTTGTTTTGGATCAAGGCCTGGAAATTCAAAATCACGCAAACATAAAGCAGGAACTTCTGAATTACTACAAGCACCTTCTCACAGAACCCCCTATAGATCGCACTCAAGCTATAGAGTCTATCATCAAGCACATCCCAAAGGAGGTCACCAAAGAACAAAATGAGGCTTTGATGTGCCCAATTACCCAGGAAGAATTTGATCAAGCCCTTAAGGACACCCCGATGGGAAAAGCCCCAGGGCCTAACGGATTCACAACAGACTTTTTTCACCATTGTTGGGATATAATACGAGAAAAGGTTTGGGAAATCATAGAAGATTCCAGAAAGTCAGGGTAGGTTCTACAGGCTCTCAACTCCACCTTCCTCACTCTCATTCCAAAAGAGAACAAAGTCACCTCACCAAACCCTTTCTGACCCATTGCACTTTGCAATGTGATCTACAAGCTCATTACAAAGGTCATCGCCAAGTGTCTCAAAACCATCCTACCTTACATCATCTCTCTGGAACATTCAAGGTATGTGGAGGGTCAGCAGATCTTGGACATCATTATTCTAGCATATGAGGTAATCCACTCACTCCATTCGACCAAATCTCCTGGTATGCTTCTGAAACTGGATCTTTCCAAAGCTTTCGATAAACTAAGTTGGAATTACTTGAAGGAAAACCTTCTAGCCTTTGTTTTCAACCCCTCATGGGTCTCCTGGATTGTCAATCTCACTTCGTCAGCCATGTTCTCCATCTTGGTCAATGGTGTGCCATCCAAACCCTTTTCCCCCTTCAGAGGTATCAGACAAGGGGATCCACTCTCGCCTTTTATTTTCATCCTATTGGCAGAAGGACTTAGTCGAACTATCAAAGCGGCCATCACCGATCATTCCCTCTTAGTTCTTACTCCTCATGGAATCTCCCCTCCCATCTCGCATAGTAAATTTGTGGATGACATCCTTTTGATGGGAATCCCTACAGTTCGAGAAGCTATTTGAATCCACTCTCCGATCAACCTTTTTTGTGATGCTTCGAGTATGGATGTAAACCTCTACAAGTCCCAAATCTTCTTCTTCAACATGCCCATCCAGATCCAACTCCAAATCACGCAACTCCTGGGGTTCACCCACATCTCCCTCCCTTCCAAGTAACTTGGCATCCCTCTTATCGAAAATTCGTTAAGGAACACCTCCTAAGAAGATCTGATATCCAAATTCAGGAAAAAACTAGCCTCTTGGACTTTCCACTTCCTCAATCTTTCTCGTCGCCTAATCCTCCTCAAGTCTATCATTCAAGATTTCCCTGTTTATGCTTTCTTAGCCCCAGGTTTCATCCTCACCATCATCAAAAACATCCAAAGGAGCTTCCTCTGGCAAGGAGACAAAGATGGGTGCAAAAGGGCTCTGGTAAGTTGGCAAAATACTTGCAAACCAAAACACGCAGAGGGACTTGGACTCAAAGATCCGTCTATCCTCAACAAATTCCTAAGTGCGAAAATCCGGTGGAGATGGTTAAAGAGGCCTCAATACCTTCGGGTGAGCCTTTGGAGGAGAAAATACACACCTACCATACCAGAGAGAGAACTAATCAGATGGAATGGTCAAGGCCCTAGATCTCTCATTTGGAATGCGGCCAAGCAAAACAAGGGGATGATCACGGATCACATTTTCTGGGAACTTCAAGATGGGACCTCGTCCCTTTTCTAGAGTGATTCTTGGCATCAGCTTCTGGCCCTGGACAAGGACCCCACTTTGAGTACTTATATACCCCTAATGGAAGGTGCAGGTCTTCAAAACGTAATCAACATCTGGATTCATGAAGAAAACAGATTCACCTAGCGTAGATGGAAAACTACTCACGAGAAGTTGAATATCCCCCCTGAGGTAAATCTTCAACCCCTGCTCGACAAGCTCATCTCAAGGAAAATTTTCAACCAACAGGGGGAGGACATCCTAATATGGGTAAAATCCACCACGGGCACCTTCAACCTCAAAGAGGCTTACTTCCTCAGTGTAGGGCATAACTTGTTGATTTTTCAATAAGATAGGTTAAGCATGTAGTTCATTCCAATTTTGCATTTATCTTAACCATGAGCAATAATGTTGCAGCAACCAAGATCAAAAGAAGAAACACCATGCACAAGAACACAAGAAGTATCCTGGGAAACCCTTCTCAAAAAGGGAAGAAAACCTAGCCAAATCCTTTGTTATATTCTTCAAGAGAAAGACCTAACACACAAGAGGGTTCTCAAACCCTAGAAGACTAGCACCCAAGAGAGTTGCGCACCTTTTCCCAAGTAGATGTACTTGCTGAAATTTCCAAACTCACATGAAATATATGTTTCCTCAATGGGGAATTTACCTATACTTGTACTAACCTGAACCTATCAACAAAAGTGTCTATTGGCAAAACAGGGCCGACCTCACTAGCTCATAATATAATTAATATTAACCAGATTAATTGTATTTTACATTAATTACCAATCACATTAAGGTGGGGCCGACTTGTACCCTTTACATTACAATTAGGGTTATAGGCAGGTCTGACTCTTGAACAATATAGCAAGGGATCTGATACGCCCACTAGTGCTCATCCACTAGGGGCACATCCATACGGATGTCCATATCTCTGGCTCACTGCATTACACAGAAGAACCAGATCTTCACACGTTCACTTGTGCTCATCCACAAGCACGTCCACTCTACAGATCTTCTTTCCCACTGCCTCACATAGGAGAATCATCTGGATTTTATTGTCAACTCTATTGCTCAGAGGAGGCTAATACATCATCTTCATTTATGTTTACATGACGATGCACCCAACACTTTGGGATTTCACATGTTCACCTTGTGCTCAGCCACAAGCATGTCCAACTCAACATATCATCTTTCCCACTAGATAATCATATGGAGTTCTTCTCAACTCTCTGAATGGAGGAGGTCATCTCTACGTTCCAGCTCTGTCTCAGGTAGGAACCACGTACCCTTCTTAGGGGCTTTGTCTCAGGTTTGTAAGCTGGAGAAAGACTCACATAGCTGCAATGATCCACATCTCACAGGTTTATAAGCTGGAGAATGTCTCACATAGTTGCAATCATCAACACTCCCTCTCAGCTAGAGAGGCATTCTTCATCATGCCAAGTCTCACACGGATGTATTTTGAATTTTGTCTTGGCTGGAGTCATCAACACTCCCTCTCAACTAGGGAGGCTTTCTTCATCAAGTTAGTTTGGTGAAGATGTATGTAATCTGCTCATGTGTAGGAAGGTACTGCATGTGTACGATTTTCCTCCACATCATATCTTTGATATAAGGACGTTTCATCTCATTGTGTTTCGATCCATCAAGAAAAATTGGGTTCTCAAGGAGCTTTACACATGGATCTTTGGTTATCATCATAGGATCCATTTCATGGTCAAGTAAATCTGTCAAAAGCTTGTGAAGCCATATTGCTTTGCACACTCGATGCTATATACTCTACCTCTGTGGTGCTCAAGGCCACAGAGTTTTGTTTCCTGTTGCATCAGGAAACCATGGAAAACTTCACGATAGAACAACAACCAGATGTGCTCTTCCGATCCACTATACTTTCTTCTCAATCTAAATCGGCATATCCTGCAAAATCAATTTCACACTAGAGTCATATCTCAGGCCATATCCAATTGTTCCTTGTATATATCTCAATACATGTTTTGTTGTTGTCTAGTGAGTCTGTCTCAGTTGACTCATGAAATGACTAAGCACACTCAGTGCATGGCATGAATCAAGTCTGGTGTTAACCAGATACATCAGTGATCCAATAAGTTGTGGATCAATCTTGTCTGAATCATCATTAGTCATTTTCTTCAAATCCATTACCATTGTAGTGGGCATGGATTTGCATTCTGTCATACTTAACTTCTTTAATATTTTCACTGTATATTTTCCTTGAATCAGGAAAATCTTATCGTTCCTTTGTCATACTTCTTGTCCCAAGAAGTAGTGCATCATACTCAGATTCTTCAACTCGAATTCAGAAGTCAAGGATTACTTGTATCCAACAACAAGTCTTTTTTAATAAGTCATCAAAATCAGGCTCTCGTCACCAACATTGTAATAATATAGGTTTGGATTAGTAACACTCTTGATGAAATCTAAACTCATCAAGAATCTATCTATCTGATATAGTTTCCAACTCATGGATGGTAGTACGGATGGAAGTGTATCGGGTTTACTAGATAAAGTGTCTCATCATAGACAACTCCCTCTGTTTTTGAGAAACCTTTGGCTATAGATCTCGTTTTGTATTTATCGACACTTCCATCGGAACTTGGAAGTTACCATAGACTTCCCTTCTAGTCCCTAATCCTTGAATAATATCTTATACATCATTCTTTAAGATATATCGGTATTCTTCTGTTATGGCATCCTGCCATACATGTTCTCTTGTTGCTTCTCTAAGACAAGGAGGCTCAGCACCAATGAAGTAGCTCATGACTGAAGCATAGCTCAAAAATCTCTTTTGCTTTCTCGGGATGTGCCTTGAGAGACTTGTATGTTTCTCTGCCTCTTGCAGAGTGAGTCTAGGTAGGCCTTTTATGCCCTACTACAATATCTCTAAACATATCAATTGGAGAAACTGGATCAACTGGAATAATGTTTGTCTCCCTCTGAACTGCTGAAGGGGGAGAAGGTATTGTCTCACTGTCAATCTCCATCTGAGATTATTTGGGTCTTTGAAAGACTATCTCTTTTTCAAAGACAATGTTTCTACTTGTCTCAATATGTCTCTGACCAGAGATGTCGATCTGGAATGTCTTTGGAGATTCATTGTATCCTTTCTTTCTAAAGGATCTAGCTTGGACTTCTTTTCTTTGGGTACATGGAAATACACTGGGCACCTGAATAACCTGAAGTGTTCAATCTCAGGCTTCATTCTGGTTAATTCTGGTGAAGACACTTGTCCTGCACACATACTATGTCATGCATTCTTCTTCCCATGGAATCCTAGAAAGATTATGATCATGCATTATAGCATTGGTTGTCTCAATGATGGTTCTATTCTTCCTCTTTCTCAAATAGTTTTGACTCCCTCTGAAATATAAGCATCTTATTTTCTTGTTAACCTATCTGGAACAAGAAAACAGAAAGAACCAACACAAGAATATCTCCTAAAGGAGAATAATGAGTACATCTCTAGAATCAAAACATTTTAAGGAATGGTGTCACARCGACAACACCTACTCGTAATGTAGCAAACTTTTAGAAATATAGGTTAGAGGAATGACAATTACAACAATCAAACCTGGAGTCTTCACTTTGAGTGTGTTGTTCCTCTRAATGCACTAAGATCCYTATGGATCAATGACTTCAGCAAAAGGTTCCTTCCTCCTACAATTTCCCTCATGACAATGATACAAATAATATATACAAGTGCATACATGAGKATGTTGATATGATTTCTCCAATGGCTCTTGGTTGATCTCTATCCTCTTAGATCTTTATGAAGAAGATAGWCATGGTGTCACMTTTTGTCRTMTTTCTTATTTTGAAGTTGACCCTTCAATGTAAGGGCTTGAGTAGGTGATTGGCTTCTTTTTCCTAACGTCATCTTCCTTCCATTCATTGATAATTGTATATGGTAAACCCTTTTGTATTACCCACAATAAGTCTTCCTTTGAAGTCTTGTCTTACAAGAACTTGAAGTTGCTTGATCCATCAAGCTTATCTTCCATCATAGTTTTTGTTCATCATAATTTTAGATTATTCACAACCTTTTGTCAACTGGGCTAGAAAACCTAACGGTTAGGCTAGGCTAGCACTTTTAGGTTTTATTGGACTTATGACTGCCAACAATAAGCCTTTTTAAATATAGGATAACATTGGTGAGCTGAAGAGCTCCTTCAATGAGTTGCAGAAACTCTGATACTGAAATTTCTGCAGAAATTAGCGAAACCCTAGAAACCCTAGGACCAAAATTTCAAAATACCTGAAATTTTGATCTGAAGCTTGATGGAGGTGTGTTGAAGGAGGCCATACACTCCTATTCCAAAATTAGCCCCAACGTCCAAGTATTAAGGGTTGAAACTGAGAAAGAAGGAGGGTCCTACGGTTTCTACAGAAGTGAGAGAGGATGGCTGGAAAATGTTTGTGCAATGGGCTCTTCAAGACCTATGCTCTGATACCATGTTTATTTTTCAATAAGCTAGGTTAAGCATGTAGTTCATTCCAATTTTGCATTTATCTTAACCATGAACAGTAATGTTGCAGAAACCAAGATCACAAGAAGAAACACTATGCACAAGAACACAAGAAGTATCATGGGAAACCCTTCTCAACAAAAGAATAAAACCCAGCCAAATCCTTTGCTATATTCTTCAAGAGAAATACCTTCACCACCAATAATACCTAGCACACAATAGGGTGCTCAAACCCTAGAAGACTAGCGCCCAAGAGAGGTGCACACATTTTCCCAAGTGGATGTACTTGCTGAAATTTCCAAACTCACATGAAAGATATGTTTCCTCAATGGGGAATTTACCTTTACTTATACTAACCTGAACCTGTCAATAGAAGTGTCTATTGGCACAACAGGGTTGACCTCACTAGCTCATAATATAATTAATATTAACCGGATTAATTATATTTTACATTAATTACCAGTCACATTAAGGTGGGGCCGACCTGTACCCTTTACATTACAATTAGGGTTACAGGCAGGTCTGACTCTTGAACAATATATCAAGGGATCTGATACACCCACCAGTACTCATCCACTAGGGGCACATCCATAGGGATGTCCATATCTATGGCTCATTGCATTACATAGAAGAACCAAATCTACACACGTTCACCTATCCTCATCCACAGGCATGTCCACTCTACAGATCTTCTTCCCCACTGCCTCACACAAGAGAATCATCTTGAGTTTCTCTTCAACTCTGATGCTCAAAGGAGCCTAATACATCATCTTCATTTATGTTCACATGACTATGCACCCAACACTCTGGTATTTCACACGTTCACCTTGTGCTCAGCCACAGGCACGTCCAACTCAACAGATCGCCTTTCCCACTGGATAATCATTTGGAGTTCTTCTCAACTCTTTGAATGGATGAGGTCATCTTTACGTTCCAGCTCTATCTCAGGTAGGAACCACGTACCCTTCTTAGGGGCTTTCTCTCTGGTTTGTAAGTTAGAGAAAGACTCACATAGTTGCAATGATCCACATCTCACAGGTTTGTAAGCTGGAGAATGTCTCACATAGCTGCAATCATCAACATAACTCCCTCCCAAAAGATGAAGTCTAGAACAAAATCTGGAGAGCAAATCTTTGGCCCAAAATCAACATCATCCTTTGGTTATTGATGAAAAAAAGTATCCTTACGTGGGACAATTTAACTAAAATAGGCTTCACAAGTCTGTCTTGGTGCCCTTTATGTTACAATGAGGAGGAGACACAAAATCACCTACTCAACCTATGTCCCTTCAGTTCGCAACTCTGGGATCAATGCGCCAGCATTATGAGAACCTCAGATATAAACCAATCTGGCCTAAGGGAAACCATTGAGGGTTGGTGAGACTCACTATTTCACTCTCCCATCCTCAATCGGATTTGGCAGCTTCTCCCCGGTTTTATTCTCTAGTAGATCTGGAAATAAAGGAACCACAGGATCTTCAACTCCTCTTTGAACTTGAAAGAAGTCTGGTCCAAAATCCTATCCAACATCAGGGAAACAATCAACTTACACCTTTGGAGGGCTCAAGATTTGTCTTGCCCGCCAATTGAGCAGATCATTCTCAATTCCTAGAAACTCCGCCTCACCCATTCTCTTCCAACTTCAATTCTTGGTCTCACAACTAAGAACATTCCCTCTCATTGGGAGGCCCCGCAAGACGGTTATCACAAAATAAACTTCGACGGAGCCTCCAAAGGAAATTTGGGTTCAACAGGTTTTGGGGCCTCCATTCGCAACAGCAAAGGAGAGATCCTCCTCCTAACTACGAGGAACTTAGGGTATAACACTAAAAATGCAGCTGAGCTTTGGGGACTGCTCAAATGACTCCAAGCGACCAAATACCAAGGGATAAACTTCCTTATAGCAGAAAGAGACTCGCAAATCATCATCAACCTCCTCTCCCATCTCCTAAATGGCGCAGATCCGAAAAATATTTCCCCGATTTGGAGACTAATGAACGCGTTGATCAGAATAAAATCAATTCTTCAGCCCCAGTGGGTAATTATCCCCTCCCACATTCGAAGAAATGCAAACCAAGTGGCGGATAAGTTGGAAAATTTCGGGGTAGACTTGAAAGATGGAGACTTTTGTTGTTCCCCAGCCTCTTGTCCAAATCACCCCCTCGTTGTTGCTTGCTTAACCACAACTCACAGCAAGGACCAACCCCCAGATGGGGTGTCACCGGGATCATCATTCGCATGGACAAGTGGGCGGACACCTGGCCACAACCCACTCAACATCACGCCATCGCAAACCGCACTCCCACCAAACATTTAAACCATGCATTCAACTCATTGATCAATGTACCCCCACATTCAATTTTTCACAGAGCCAGTTATGGTTATGGCACTCCATCTCGCAGAGGTTGTTAATGCGATGGGTTGGCCTCCTAACCAATCCCATCGCAAGCTCAGAATCAATGGTTTTTGTTCTGTGTCGATGGATTCTATGGCTCATTCGCACCCTTTGCCTCTCGCTCCTCACAGTCACATATCCGTCTAATTTTTTCTTCTCCTCTAGTTTGATCTTATCCCTCCGCTCCACCACCGATTGAAGTTCCTCCCTTCGCTCCACCTCTAGTTCATTTCCTCCCCTCCTCTTCTGGTCTTCTTTCCAATGTTGCGACAACGAGGAAAATCAAAGCATGGGGCGGCTTGGTATACTGCGAGGGGCATAGGTTCATGGGGTCAAGGTAGGCAATCTCCTTAGAACTTGCCTCGAGATCCTATACGTGCCTCCACTACGGAACTCCCTCCTGGTCCTGCCACCACTCCGGAACTCCCTCCTATGTCCTCACTATGGGCTTGTAGAGTAGAGCAGTTTGATAGCTTTGGAAATTCCCTTGGTTTTTCACCTAAGCTCAGCCCAGAATCGTCGCTCATCCACCAATCTCCACCCCTTCCCCCGCTCCCTCTGCTCCCCCCCAGTCTGACTACCCCCCTCTCTTCTTCCTCCTTC
>JASDQU010883484.1:22780-42016 GCA_032191745.1 Picea mariana
AATACATAAAATTGGGGAAAGAAGAATGATAAAAAGAGTAAGGAATTGATGATGCGAAAAATTGAATGAAGAGAATCACAATTATCATTATTGTAATTCCAATTTTAGGTTTTGTGACGTTGACAAGGTCTATTTTTCATAGGCTCATACATAAACTTGATTAAGAAGATAAAATGTATCACTGATATTGATGGATTTTTTTATCCTAAAAAAAATAATTAACATAATTTTGTGTGAAACAAAAAAAACTATGCATTCTCTTTCTAATGAGCTAGTCAAAACCTATATAGGATAAATGAATTTTTCAGTGATTTACATTCAAGTATTAATTATATTAGATGCCATGATAATAGGGATGTCACGACCAACATACTAAGTGGTCCAAAGGTTAATGAATGTTCCCAAATAATACAAATATATTAGATACTAATGCTATAACCATGTTAGATTTGTCAACACTTTAGATGCTTTTACAGAGATAGAGTATGTGATGATGAAGAAAGAGAGATGACCTCGTTTTCTTGGGTCTGATTGATGTCTATTGTTTTCTCTTCAAAATTGTCATTGAACCACACATTTGTAGTGAATCTTGCTAATAGGTTTTCAATTACATTGCAATTTACACCCATACTAAGTGGTTAAGAGGCCAGTGAATGTTCCCAAATAATAATAAAATATTAGATACCAATGCTAATAATAACCATGTTAGTTTTGTTAACACATTAGATGCTTTTATAGAGATGGAATATGTGATCATTAAGAAAAAGAATGGTATCATTTCCTTGTGTTTAATCGATGTCTATTGTTTTCTTTTAAAAAATTTCATTGAGCTACACATTTGTAGTGAATCCTACTAATAAGTGTGACAACCAAATCTAGATCACCAATTAAATGTCCACAATATTAAGAAGACAATGTAGAAATCCATATTGATAACAATATATATATAATAAATGTATACGAGAATATAAATAGTAGATTAGAATTAAGAATGAGGGTCGTATATATATACCCACTGATGCAAGAGCATCGCCTTCACGGCCATCAATGCACATGTGAAGGAGAGAAGAATGACATCTCAACAATGCAGAGTTCAAATCAAGCATTTATTCAGAAATTAAATTGGTTGTTGGGATATTTTTGAAACGACATTTTAAATTGTAACTTGTTTGTAAAGTCTTCAGTACTGTAAGAAACCGAGGATATGGAGTGTAGACTCTATCCTGAAATAACTCGTAGTTATTATAGCAACACTATTTAGGTGATAGTTTGAATTCTAAATTTAATAGATTTCAGGAAAGGATGAGAGAGATCAAAGAGATGGTCCTTAGATATCTTTTCACTTGCATTGTAATAGGATAATATAGAGGAGTAACTGTAGGAGATCAGTAGAACTAGAGCATAATAGATTAGATGAACATGTTGTAATTTTCGTTTGATGAATGAATAGAATAGAGGTGAAAATTGTCCTGAAACTGGACTGTGTTCATCTACATGTGATTGTATGAATATTTTATTCTGTATGATGTGTTTGTTTTATTCTCGTTCCTATGTGAGAGTTCGAGAAGACGATCATATGAATCTGTAACGAAAGTGGATCAGTTCCAATCAATTCTCTTTTGAATCGTGTATGCAAGGTGTGCATTCACGAATGCAAGGTGTGCATTCACAAATGCAAGGTGTGTGTTAACTGAGTCTCAGAACGACTCATAGAGAAAATTTCAGAGAGGGAACAAAGGGAACTTGAATATTCTAGTGCAAGGAGTGCACAGAATCAGGAGAATGCCAGGTGGGCGTGAAGTATTTTCTTTTCAAGAAAATCCCTTCAAATCTGAGTTATTCGAGATCCTTGAACGCAAGGTGCGCATAGGAGTTTGGATCTTCAAGAAGAAGAAGCTCAGGAAGGAGTGTGCTTTCGCGCATAGAGATCCAGTTGAAAAAGAACTGAAGATTAATTCCTTGGCACTTAGAAAGTTTTCTAAGTAAGAAATTGAATGGACGATGGAGACATTTCGAGAGGAAGTACCGATCTGTCGATAACCATCAGATCTGTAGAAGTAGCATGAACCTTAAGCACTTTGTGCCCAAAGGAGGGTCTCGACATTCAGTGTTTGGAGGAACAAGGGCAAAGTTCCTTCGAACTCGCGTATTGAAAAATCCCGAAGACCATCAGATCTCACATGGGACACACGTCAATTGGGAGAGATATTAAGAGCTGAGTCGTGGAAGTTGAGCAACGTTTCGCAAAACCAACGATGATATTGTGGCCATCAATACAGAGAAATATATGCCATAGATTTCCCAAGGGAGGTTTCGACATTTCGTGGACTAGGAAAACAAGAGAGAGAATCTTTCGACCCTGTTGCCAAAGATCACGAAAAGGAGAATCATGATCAGATCCTAACCGTCAATCAAGATGAGTCATGGACCATCGATCCAGTGGGGTCGAGGGATTTCGGGGTTTTAGTCATCAGGAAATATGGAGAGAAGACTCTGCAAAATTCTAAAAAGGAGATTGTTGGGATTTGATCTAAGTAATTGATCAAGGGGAGAATCTGGACCGTTGGATCACCCAGAATAAAAGACTTTTGACATTTCACGTACCAGGAGTTTGGAGTGGAGGAAACATTTTTCATGGGTCTACGATGACCTAACCACCAGTTAAGTCTTTTCGGTGTTCGAGGTAGAAGAGTCAAGAGTTGGTCCCTCGAGAAGTCCCGAACCGTGAATTACGAAGTGCCTTGGAAAACAAGGGTGCGGTCATGGCCCTTGGTCGTGTGGGGTTGGAACTCACGCTTGGCATTTTTAAAATCCAACTGGGCATCAAAATAGGACCTGTGGATCTGATTTGCAAGGTTCCAGTGAGGACCCAAAAGAGCTATTCTAGATCGAAGTTGGAGGACGATCCAGTGACTGAGAGGTCGCGGACCCCACTGAGGTAGGGGGTTTGCATCAAGTGGTATCAAAGAAAGATTAAGCTTGTTTGCAGACAACAGACAAAGAAAAAGAGAGGGAAGTTGGTATCATTGTGGTATCAAACAAATTTCCCTTCTGTATGAAGGTGATGCAGTGAAGTCATGCCGCCAAGGAGACGCAGAGCGAATGCAGAGATGGAAGAAGAAATGAGGTGACTTCGAATGAGATTGGATGCCATAGAAACAGTGCAGAGAAGAGCACTCGATGCTAGTGATGTTCGTGAAGTCGAGAATGAAGAAGAGGCAGAAGTTGGAAAAAATGTAGCTGAGGATGTTGCATCAGACCACTTAATAAAATCCATTTCAAAAATAGGCGCTAGAGCAAGGATAGAGGTACCTATGTACAAGGGAAATTTGGAAGTCAAATAATTGTTCAATTGGGTACACGCCATGGATAAATACTTCTATTATGAAGATATCGAAGAAGACAAGATGGTAAAGCATGCATCGATAAGACTGAAAGGACATGCAGCGTTATGGTGGGATGAATTGCAAGCCGAACACAGAAGAAATGCTAAGGAGAAAATTAAAAGCTAGGATAGGATGGTAGCTAAGCTGAAAGATAAGTTTATCCCAAAGGATTACCAGATCAATCTTTATAGAAGATTGTAGAACCTGAAACAGAGAGGTTTATTAGTGAAGGAGTACACTGAAGAATTTTATCGACTGAACATCAGGGCTGGAAAAAAAGAGAATGAATATGAGAAGGCAGCTAGATATATCAATGGGACGAGATATGAAATTCAATAAGACATCAGCATGATGTCTGTCAATACGGTCGAGGATGCTTATCAAGCAGCCTTGAAAGATGAAGAAAAAATATCTAGGAGGCAAAGCCAACAAAGCAGAGGTGGAAATTCGAGCCGAGGCAAAGGAACCAGCAGGGAGAAGTTCCAGAAGTCAAAGCCAGAAGATGATAAGAACCATAGTCACTAAGAGAAGGGCGGAAGCTCTAAAGAGGGACAATATGGTGGGCGAAGTTCTTTTTCTAGGGGAAGAGGAAGAGGAAGAGCCAGAGGTGGCATAATTAAATGCTACACCTATGGAAAGGAAGGACATAAATCATGGGAATGTACTGACAGAAAATGAGAAGGTGGAGAAGCACACATTGCCAAAGAAGAGAAGCATGTGGAAGAAGAAACTGTAGAAGGAGGAAGAAACCTCATGATGAGGAAAGTTCTTCTCAAACCAGAAAAGGAACCAGAGGAACCATTTCAGCGAACAAGCCTGTTCAGAACTGCTTACAAGTCGAAAGACAGAGTTTGCAAGGTGATCATAGACAGTGGAAGCACTGACAATATCGTATCCACAAAGATGGTGGAGAAGTTGGAGCTAAAGACGACTGCACATCCAAAGCCATACAAGGTATCGTGGTTGCAAAAAGGACATCAAGTCATGGTAAGGAAACAATGCCAAGTTGAATTTAAAATAGGAGGTTACAAAGATGAAATATTGTGTGATGTAATCCCTATGGATGTTTGCCATATTTTATTGGGGAGACAGTGGCAATATGACCGAAAAGTTATTCATGATGGGAGGAAGAATACCTATACTTTAGAGAAAAATTATAGAACACATATGTTGTTACCCATAGAAGATAAAGGGGAGAAGGAAGAAGCTAGTTCAAGCATACTTCTCATGAGTGGGAAGGAAGTCTTGAAAGAAGTCAAAGGAGAGAAAGAAATACAGTTTTCTGTTGTGAGGAAGCCGAGAGTGATCCTCACAAATACTTCTGTAGAATATTTGCTTGTAGAAATCCAAGAACTGTTAGAAAAATTGTTGATATAGTTGTGGATGAGTTACCACACTCATTGCCACCCATCAGGAGAATAAGCCATAACATTGACCTTATTCCAGGAGATAGTCTACCAAACAAAGCCGCTTATAGGTTGACGCCTAGAGAGAATGAGGAGGTCAAAATCCAAGTCCAGGAGTTGTTGGACAAAGGGTTAGTCAAAGAAAGCCCAAGCCCATGTGTAGTACCGGTTGTATTAAGCCCAAAGAAAGATGGAGGATGGAGAATGTGTACAGATTCTCGAGCCATCAACAAGATAACCATTCGGTACAGATTTCCTTTACCAAGGCTGGACGATTTGATGGACTATTTGAGTGGAGAAATCTATTTCTCGAAGATAGACTTGAAGAGTGGATATCATCAAATCCGAATGAGAGAAGGAGATGAATGGAAAACAACATTCAAGATGAATGAAGGATTATTTGAATGGTTGGTCATGTCGTTTGAGTTGACAAATGCACCTAGCACATTCATGAGATTAATGAATGAAGTGTTGAAAGACTTCATAAGAAAATTTGTCATAGTATATCTAGATGACATACTAATCTTCAACAAAACAAAAGGAGAACACTTAAGACATCTGACAACAGTGAAGGAAAGATTGCAACAAGAGCAGGTGCTGATAAATCTGAAGAAGAGTTCTTTTATGAAGAAGGAGTTCATATATTTGGGCTTCATAATCTCTTCAAATGAATTGAAGATGGACCCAGAAAAGGTGAGAGAAATTAGAGAATGGCCATCACCGAGCAATATATTTGAGGTAATAAGTTTTCATGGGTTAGCGAGTTTTTATAGGAAATTTATCAGAAATTTCAGTGGCATATGCGCACCCATGTTGGAAACTGTGAAGAAGAAACATAAGTCCTTCAGTTGGATGGAGGAAGCTGAGAAAAGTTTCAACGTATTGAAAGAGAAGATCACAAAGCAACCAATTCTGGTCTTGCCAGATTTTAGGAAAACATTCCTGGTGAAGTACGATGCAAGCGGATTTGCTATTGGAGCATTCTTGAGTCAGAAGAATAAGCCAGTTGCTTATTTCAGTGAAAAACTAAATGAAGCCAAGAAAAAGTATTCCATGTATGACAAGGAATTCTATGCGGTGATTCAAGCTTTGAAAAAATGGAGGCACTATTTAATTCCTAAAGAATTTGTCTTGTACAGTGATAATCATGCTTTGCAATTTATTACTAGACAAGAAAAGATGAATCAAAAACATGCAAAATGGGTAGAATTTATGCAAAATTTTACTTTTTTTATTAAACACATTGTTGGAACTGCTAACAAAGTCATAGATGCTTTGAGCAGGAGGAATTTGAATGTATAGGAATTCTGAGTGGAAACATTGGGGTTCGAACACCTCAAGGAGATGTATAGAGATGATGGATATTTTAAAGAAGCTTACGAGTCATGCAAGAATCCTTTGTTGGGAGAAAAAAGCCCATGGACTGAATATTTAATTCAGGATGGATTGTTGTTCAAAGGGAGCCACTTATGTATTCTGGAGTGTTCAATGAGGGACAACCTACTGAAAGAAAAACACAGTGGAGGTTTAGCTGGACACTTTGGTCACGATAAGACATTTGCACAACTGAGTAATTTGTACTATTGGTTGAGCATGAGGACAGAAGTGAATAAGTTCGTGAACAAATGAAGAATTTGTCAGTATGCAAAAGGGAGACAACATAACACTGTGTTGTATCAGCCATTGCCAATTCCAGAAAGGTCGTGGGACACAATCAACATAGATTTTGTTTTGGGATTGCCCAGAACTGAAAAAGGAAGCGATTCCATATTTGTTGTGGTGGACAGATTCTCAAAAATGTCACATTTAATACCATGCCAAAAGACAAGCGATACCACACACATCGCCAATTTGTTTTTTAGAGAAGTAGTAAGACTACATGGATTTCCGAGGAGCATAGTTTCAGACAGAGACACCAAATTTGTAGGACACTTTTGGAGGACTCTATGGAAAAGGCTTGAAACGAAATTATCCTTTAGTTTAGCATATCACCCTCAAACGGATGGACAAACTGAAGTGGTAAACAAGAGTCTTGGAAACCTGCTAAGAAGTTTAGTCACTGAGAAAGGTCGACAATGGGATCAAATTCTAGCACAAGCAGAATTTGCATTCAACAATTCAGTGAACAGGAGCATAGGAAAAAGTTTGTTTGATATTGTGTATGGCATACAACCAAGGGGGATCACAAAATTGAGGAATTTGAGTCAACATGAGTTTAGAAGTGTTGGAGCAGAAGAGTTCACAACAGAGATGTAGAAACTCCATGACAAAGTCAGAGAGAAGCTACAGGACAACAATCAGACATATAAGAGCAAAGTTGACCAGAGGAGAAGAGAAATTCAATTTGAAGTTGGGGATGAAGTCTTAGCTCATCTGAGAAAAGAGATATTCCCAAGGGGAACGTACAACAAATTAAAGATGAAAAATATAGGACCATGCAAAATTCTCAGAAAATTCGCAGCCAATGCTTATGAGATTGAGTTTTTCGACAACGTTGGGATATCACCAATATTCAATGTTGCAGAGTTATATCCTTACCAGAGGAATGAAGAAGGAAAGGAAAATGATCAACAAGTGATTCAATGGGAAGAGAAATTGCCCACAACAAAAATGCCTCAGATGGAGAAAATTATTGAATAGAGGGATGGAAAGAAAACCAGGAGGAAAAAATATCCCGAGTACTTAGTGAAGTGGAAAGATCATCCAATGGAAGATGCAATTTGGGTCACAAAACCTGATATTTTGAAGCATGGGAAGATAGTACAGGAGCTCATGGACAAGAGTCCACGAAATATTTTAACCAGAGGAGTATGATGTAGGAGCATCCCCTTCACAGCCATCAACACACATGTGGAGGAGAGAATAATGACATCTCAACAATGCAGAGTTCAAATCAAGCATTTATTCAGAAATTAAATTGGTTGTTGGGATATTTTTGAAACGACATTTTAAATTGTAACTTGTTCGTAAAGTCTTCAGGACTATAAGAAACCGAGTATATGGAGTGTAGACTCTATCCTACAATAACTCGTAGTTATTATAGTAGCACTATTTAGGTGATAGTTCGAATTCTAAATTTAATAGATTTCAGGAAAGGACGAGAGAGCTGAGAGAGTTGGTCCTTAGATAACTTTTCACTTGCATTGTAATAGGATAATATAGAGGAGTAACTGTAGGAGATCAGTAGAACCAGATCATAATAGATTAGATGAACATGATATAATTTTCATTTGATGAATGAATTGAATAGAGGCGAAAATTGTCTCAAAACTGGACTGTGTTCATCTACATGTGATTGTATGAATATTTCATTCTGTATGATGTGTTTGTTTTATTCTCGTTCCTGTGTGAGAGTCCGAGAAGACGATCATATGAATCTGTAATGAAAGTAGATGAGTTCCAATCAGTTCTCTTCTAAATCGTGTATGCAAGGTGTGCATTCACGAATGCAAGGTGTGCGTTAACTGAGTCTCAAAATGAATCAGAGAGAAAAGTTCAGAGAGGGAACAAAGGGAACTTGAAGATTCCAGTTCAAGAAGTGCATAGAATAAGGAGAATGCCAGGTGGGCATGAAGTATTTTCTTTTCAAGAAAATCCCTTCAAATCTGAGTTATTCAAGATCCTTGAACACAAGGTGTGAGTAGGAGTTCAGATCTTTAAGAAGAAGAATCTTAGGAAGGAGTGTGCTTTCGTGCACAAAGATCCAGTTGAAAAATAACTGAAGATTAATTCCTTGGCACTTAGAAAGTTTTCTAAGTAAGAAATTGAACGGACAGTGGAGACATTCTGAGAGGAAGTATTGATCTGCCAACAACCATCAAATCTGTAGAAGTAGTGTGAACCTTAAGCACTTTGTGCCCAAAGGAGGGTCTTGGCATTCGATGTTTGGAGGAACAAGAGTGAAGTTCCTTCGAACTCGCGTATTGCGAAATCCCAACGACCGTCAGATCTTACGGGGGACACGCGTCAATTGGGAGAGAGATCAAGAGCTGAGGCACATGGTAGTCGAGCAAAGTTTCACAAAACCAATGACGAGATCCTGACCGTCAATATAGAGAAATCTACATCGTAGATTTCCCAAGGGAGGTTTCGGCATTTCATGGACCAAGAAAACAAGAGAGGGAGTATTTCGACCCTCTTGCCAAAGATCACAAAAAGGAGAATCGTGATCAGATCCTAACCATTGATCAGGACGAGTCATGGACCATCGATCCAGTGGGGTCGAGGGATTTCGGGGTTTTAGTGATTGGGAAATATGGAGAGAAGACTTCGCAAAATCCTGAAAAGGAGATCGCTGGGATTTGATTTGAGCCATTAATCAAGGGGAGAATTTGGACCATTGGATCATCCAGAAGAAAATCATTTCGGCATTTCACGTACCGGGAGTTTGGAGTGGAGGCAGCGTTGTTCGTGGGTCTACAATGAGCTAACCGTCGGTTAAGTATTTTCGGAGTTCGGTGTAGAAGAGTCGAGAGTTGGTCCCTCGAGAAGTCCCGAACCATGAATCACGAAGCACCTTGGAAAACAAGGGTATGGTCACGTCCCTTGGTCGTGTGGGGTTGGACCTCATGCTTGGCATTTGTAAAATCCAATTGGGCATCAGAATAGGACCTTTGGATATTATTTGCAGGGTTCCAATGAGGACCCGAAAGATTTGTTCTAGCTCGAAGTTGGAGCACGATCTAGTGACCAGAAGGTCGCGGACCCCACTGAGGTAGGGGGTTTGCATCACCCACGCAGGGGTGACCTTTCCTAAGAGACACAACCTTTCATCAGGAAGGTGTCCCCTCATTACATATTAGTTATTGATTATTAATTATTGTTATTATTTATTTATATTTGTATTTTATATATATTTTTGTTTATTACATTGCCTCCCCTTTAGAAATGCTTTGTCCTCAAAGAATAATTATTGACGGATTTATGTCTTGGTTTGTCTTGTGTTGTATTCGCATGGTACTCAATTCTAGATTTTGTTATTGTGGATGATATGAGACGATACAATATTATAAGTGTTGAGCATATTTGACGAACTGTAAAAGGATCTTACCATCCTAAATTTATTCTTTGTGGAATGTTGTTCTTATATAAATCCTAGAATAACAATTTGTTCTCAATTATATTAACATCAACATTATTTGGATGATAGGTAAATTGTTGTTGTTCTGAGCAATGTTGATTTTTTAATTGGTTAAAGTGCCTTCTCTGGTGATTATGATGTTGATAAGGTGTCTTCGTGGCTTGAATTTCCCTTATCGTGTGTGTAGTGTTTTCTCGATTTACTTATGGTATTGTATTTTCTTCATCAACTTATGTTGTTTTATTGATCCCTGAATTTTTATTATTAAGTACACCTGAAATTTCCATCATTTGTACTCCAACATTCGCATATTTCTTTTCTTGAACTGACTTTGCACCTCATTGAACTAGTACAGATGGGGTTAATATTCAATGAAACATCATGACGATAAGGATAAAATTAATCATAATGTTGCAAATTACTACATAATTATTAAAATTTTAATAATTTTTTTCCAAGCTCCCCAATGTTCGTCGTAAGTATGACGATGTTCTTGCGTTATCGATCTTACGATGAAGTTTTGTCGGAATTTCAATGCACATCAAATACCTAGTTGAAAAGGCCAAATACCCATTTGGAAGCATTTAACGATTGTTGAATTGGTCAAATTTGACATGGTCAAATTTCGTTGGAAGTCCGATGGCGGTGAGAGATTTTGAAAATTTTGTTGTAAGTGTGACATTTGTAAAATCTTTTTCTGGTCATTGTTCGACACATGAAATAGATTTTTTTCTATAAGCTACCACATCTAATTATTAATCTACATAGCTCGAATTTTGTACTTTGAAGGTTATAAATTTTCAATATTTTGTTGTCTCCTCTTAAAGACCCACATTGGATCCCTAACCCTTGGAACCTCTTTTATTTGGGGACACAAATTGTTCTCTAAGAAATATGTATGAACATGTCTACTCAATTCGATTTAATGACTATACAATTTCTCTTGGCCTATTTCTCTTTTAATGTTTGATTTCCTTACTTGCTTATAGTGAAGATTTGAAGCTTATGCAATAAAATTGTATGGTTTTGATTTCTTGAGTAATTGGTAATCTACTCTTATAAACCTTTAATAAATCTATGACGACGATGGCTTACATATGGGGTCAATATTCGACAACATTTTTATCGTAAGAATATATTCATATATTGTACTTATATTGCTTTAGTGGATTTTGTTGTAATAGGAAATTACAATGCCATATAATAACATTTCTCCATAACAAGAAAGAACAGTTTCTAGCTTAAGGGAGGTAGTGGAGGCAAAGAGCGATGGGAAATGTTATTTCCCTTGCATTCAATGTAGGGGCTTTAATAAAGTAAGAATTGTAAGAAGAATGATTGAAAAACATTGTAGGGAGTATGGGCACATTGAAGAGAGGTAGGAATGTCTTTCCATGGTAAGTTATTCATTATATGTCTTTGTATTGAGTGTATTTATAAAATTTTCTTTCATTTTACTATTTTTTATATACACTAATTTTATTGATTGTTTTTAATTATAAAGACAAATCCTCCTAGGTGTGTGACACCGAATGGTGTGCCTAGTAGTAGTATAAATACTATTGTACAATATGAGGCAGATGCAATGGATATTGAAGATAAAGTTAATCCTATGGAAAAAGATTACACCAATAATACATTTGAGGATGATGGGACAAATAGATTGATCTAGGACATATTTGCTCTTATCGATCAGGACAAGTTTGATGATATTCATGATGTACCTATGCTTTAGAAGGCACAACAACCCCTTTATGAAGGTTCAAGAAAAAATATTCTCTCTGCTATAATGTTGTTGATTAAGTTGAAGATATTGAATGGTTGTCAAACCCTTGTCTCACACAGATCCTAAGGTATGTAATATAATTTGTCACATATACGTAAATGGCGACTTTTTATTTCTCTATTTTTAGTTCCAATTAATGTAATATCCTTGATCTCGCTGATCAAGATATTTTCTACTGATCTATTGTTCTGTCTTGCAGATCTGATACACTGGGGTTTTTGGACGCGTTTCAGTTGTATGTTTGATATCTTGATGGTTATTGCATGTGCATGTGGGTTATTGCATGTGCATGTTGGTTATTGCATGTACATGTTGCATATTTATGGTTTAAACAACATATAAAGGACACATGCAAAAGTATAGAACATCAACTGCCCAATATCATGTATTATACGACTCAAGCATGGAAATACAATAGCATACTAGAAATATAGAATATAAACATAAGGTAGATCTCATGGATCATCATTGGAATACAATAAAGTAGCATAAAAATACCCGTGATCAGAAGATGATAGAAGATCTGATGCATGCACGGATAGATCGACAAAAATATGTGATTCCTGAGAAGTACGGTAACTGCTACCAGCTGGAAAACTCGTCCGGAAGGATACATCATTGGAATACATTAGAAACTTCTCCAATAGAAGCGCCCTGGCCTCTAGACTGAAATGGATGAGTGCCAGATCTCGGATCTGGTCTCTGAGGCACTAGATTTGGACCCCTAGGGGGGGTTGCGCACCTCCCGGGACACAGGATGTGCCCTAAAGGATTCCACCAACGAAATATGCTACTATAGGGCTCAAAACGATAATCTCACCAAATGCAAAAATGGGTCGGAAGGATTTTCCTGAATCTGCTCTGATACTCTACATGCAACCCCCAAATGTCTGTCTGGAAGAGCTACGCCCTAAATGGCTGGATGGTGCGCTCTGAATGATTCCACCATCTAAATCTAATGGGAAGTAGCTCAATCTAAGAACCATGGCTGGATATCAACTAATTCAGAAGGAAAATGTAATCAGATCTCTGTCCTCGTGCAGCTCCTCAAACCGTAAATCTGACTTGCGCCCTCACTGGATGAGCTGCGCACACTATACTGGATTCCCCTGAATAGCTCAGTGAAATACCTGGCTAGTATTTCTGATGGGATAGGGTGTGTCTCTCAACACCAAAACCAATCAATGGTGGTGGTTTTCTCCAGAAATCCACAAAACAACAAGGTCAACTCTCTTCCTCCTCTGGGAACTCTCAACATCAAATCATAACAATGCCTGATGAATTAGGTTGCTTTATCCTTCCTTTATAGCTTCCCAAAACCCTAATTCGTTGTTGACCTTTTCCCTCTAAGTGAATTTTACTTTATTTTATTATTCCTTGATTAAATCACTTAATCACTTAATTAGTTAACCATTTTACCTCTAAAATGTGATTTATCCATCTTGATGGCTTCTCCGGCCACTGAAAGTCAATTCTCATCATCTTATCCTGTAATGCTCTTCCTCTCAATTCCGATGAGCTATTACACTAAGAGGTTTCTCCAAGTAATATGGCCATTATGACCTTCTTAGTGAATTTAATTAAGATATGACCCATAATAACTCCAAATTACGAAAATTGTTGGAATGCAACGGAACCAAATCCAAGATATGCAGAATGGATCATGATGATGAACGATGCAAGTCAGACCCCATAAAACCCCTCAATATATCCCGAACTCTTTGTCACCCCTATCTGGCTACTCTCGTAGGCATAACACTCTGTAATGTTATAATGTCCCAAAATGGGGACATTACAGTCCTCCCTGCCGGAATATTGCTTGTCCTCAAGCAATAATTGAATCCAATTACATATGATACCAGGGTCCCATATTCACCTGTGTGACACAAGGTAGACTCCCCTCAAGAGGTGGCCTCTCCAAGTGCTCACCACGCCTGACACCCACATACTCCTGATGAGTAGAATGATCAATGGCCAAAGAATCTCAGTCAACTCCCCGAGAAACCAATCTAATCGAAACTCAACTCCATCAAATGCGGAAATACCAAGCACTCCAATCACCGGATCCCATATCAGAATGTGAACTGCAATGCCTCATGAAATATAGTCCCGTAACATATCAGTACCATGAGTCTCCTGCAAATAACACATGGTCTTAACCCGAAATGAGTTTGTCCTCCAAGACCGTACCAACCCCAACACGACCTCCACCAACTGAACATGTTGCTTCCATAGTGAGGTATTACAAGACCTCAATGAATCAACAAGTGACATGCTCCCCCCAATACTGAAGCTCCCTGCAAAGTCAAAGTGACTTCCCCCTGCAAAGATCCACTCATCTCCATCAATCAATGAAATGCCCAGCCCTGTAATCCTAGGGTCCCATGCTATCCTCTGACAAGGACCATCACATAGACACTGCACTACTATGATCATGACTATCTGCTCAAAATATACATATGGGATCCCCCACTCCTAGATCCTCATGCTGAAATACCTGTGAAAACTAGGCATGTTGTCAAGAAGATGAACCTGTAAAGGTATCTCTATGGAATCATCATCTTCCTAACCACCTCCATACTCAATCATCAGTATTAATAGGGAGAACCTGTCTCGCCACATAGAACAAGTCCCCGTAAGCCCTCTCAAAACCATCCAAGACAAAAGTATGTTGCTCTCTGGTGCAAATTGGGCCATCATAAGATGAAACAACCCACTAACCAAATGGACTCCCAGATCCCATGGAAAAGTTGAAAGTTCATCACTTCCAATTCTCACTAACTGCTCATGTGTCATACTAATAACTGTTGGAAGCCCTCCGAGATATCTGCTATCCCACGGCCTAAGATGTTCACCATCACACCGAAGGTCTCAACTGTCTAACTTTGATGATCCACCCCTATCCTACTGTATGCAATAAAGACACTCATGTCAGGTGGTCTCGGCCTACCAACCCTCCATGTCCCCTGCCACTATTTATCTCCCCCTGTTTTGTTGCCAATGATAAAATTATCGAGAGAGACTATCATAAATATCTACAACCCACTGTAGGACTGGAAAGTATCATATGCTTTGGTCAATCCCCAGGATTGGACCAACAACTCATCTACTAGCACCCATCGTGAATAAGTCTAAACTCCAACTATCAAATACAACAATAGATAACTCCACAAATTGTTGGTTAATCACTCTCCCTCCATCATCACTCAAATAGTTATTGCTACTGTGAAGGTGATATCCCAGAACTATGTGCTACAAGGGGGAGGAATCTCCATGCTCCACTAAGTGTGTCTCCTCCTTGTAATCCAATGCGTCCCCATGAATCCCACTGTACATCTCTCTCATCATCATATGTCCAAGGTGTACTTCCAGATCAACCCTTGTGTGGATATCAATCAATCCTGGAACACAAATGAAAGTTTCCTTGTAACTACCCCTGGCTCTGGAATCCTCATGTGTATGTGTATGACTGATTGTCTTAGAACTACCCATGAATGGTGGCCCCTTTGACACCCGGATATCCTCCAGCAATGTAACTACGGAACATATCTGACTCTCTGTCGAGATAGATATAGTGTATCTTTGACCAGTCTCTTCAAGGAGCTCATCTAATCTGGACTCTGATTCTTGAAGGGTTGTCTATGTGCCTTCCAAGAATCCTCATGTGCTCACCAACTCATGAGTGAGCCGGTCCACCTCAAGCTCCTACTCCCTCAGTGCCCTATGATACATCTCGCCAATCTCCAATAGATAATCTCTATCCATCAATAATTGTTGGTAGTCATCCCTCATCACAATCACTCTCTCCATGAGTGTATGGAAGTCATCAATGGAAAGTCCCCTATCTGAACTATCATGTGACATCGAGGCCCTCCAACAATAACCTGCCACCAATGCATGTGTATCATCAATGCATTGAGTGACTACCATGATCATGTCCTCATTGACTCTCAATTGTCCCGTCCCATGTCATGAATCATGATCACAGTCCCACTGAGGTTCTACTTCATGCCCCTCACTACTAGTGTCAACAATGGAATCCTCAACAACACACTCCTCAAAATATAAGGCACTAAACTGCCCACTTTCCACTATGCTACTAAGTTCTTCTGTAGGCCATTGCACACCATCACCAACTACTACCTCTATATGAATCGCATTGTATCCTATATGGGCAGTTGTATCCTCTTGTGTGCTCAGCCTACTAATATCATCTACGCCTGCATCCCATACAGATGTGTCCAGACACGTGTTATGGTCATCCCAACCAATAAGGAGTGTATCCTCATCACTGTAGATCAATCCTGGGAGTAAGTGTCCCAACAAGTTGTCAGTCTCCACAACCTGGTCCATNNNAATGGAATCTCCAAGAGTGGTGACTCACTCTCCTCATACTGATAGGTATGTGTAAGGTCAACTATCTCGAAGCCATACCTCTCCTCCTGGGTCTGCATATCCATATGTCCCTTGTGTACAATCCCCACACAAGGATCATCTACCATATCAAGAATGCCACTGATATCCTCATGTGTCATGGCTAGCATAGGTGACCGAGAAGATGAAAAATGTGGCTTTCTCATCATAGAAAGCTCATCATCCTCCATACATGACTTCCTGAAAGCCATGTCTACACCCATAGGTAGGTCATCCAACCTCCTAATCTCATCATGTCTAAGTGCCAACACAAATGAATCCTCACAAGTGTCCCCACTATGTTGAAGTGTTGAATCCTCAACATTACCTGACGGGGAAGATGAAGGACATGCGCTATCATCATGTCCATCCAATTGTCCCTCAAATGTGCAAGAGTCACTAGCCTTCATCTCATTCATCTGGTTGAGCTTGTAGTACATGTCTAACTTTTGTACCCCAACTCTAGCAGTGCATTTGGATGATCCGTCAAAAGAAGGTATGGTGAGTTTACTAACTCTCCAGATGAAATATATGTTATGCCTCTGTTGTTGATGTTGTCCTCCTCTCTGAGGTTTTCTGGGATGCTTCATGCCCCTAAGTCCACAGTACTCGACCAGTGTCATGTCATGATGGAAGTCATAGCCCAACGCTGCATACTCCCTCATGTACTCTGCAATGTCTTCCACCTGAGTGGGAGACCTCCATGCTAACGGCTACTGTGTTGTTGTTGGGGGTGACCTTTGAAAAATAGGGAACCATGGTCTGGGAATCCTACTCGAAGATGTGTATGTGCGAGTAAGTGTCTGTTGTCTACAACCTGCCCCTGAGTTCTCCTGTGCTGCATGTGGGGCTTGTGTGCCGGGGATGCCCACCATAGCCAATCTATCAGCTATCTGAGCTAAGGATTGAGAAATGGTCCATTGACTAGCTAACATATCACTGATAACCTACATGAAGGCTGCCTCTAGTTCCATGGGAGCCTCACCACTACCCTCTGGTCGCTCATATCTGTCTCCCCACATCCTCTCTGCCTTCTGGGTCATCCAATGAACTCATTGACTTTAGTCACAGGCTAGCAGGACTAAAGCTCTGATACCACTGTAATATCCCTGATCCTGTTGATCAAGATATTTGCTACTGATCTATTGTTTTGTCTTGTAGATCTGATACACTGGGGGATTCTGGATGCGTTTCAGTTGTATGTTTGAGATCTTGATGGTTATTACATGTGCATGTGGGTTATTGCATGTGCATGTTGGTTATTGCATGTGCATGTTGCATATTTATGGTTTAAACAACATACAAAGGACGCATGTAGAAGTAAAGAACATCAACTGCCCAATATCATGTATTATACGGCTCAAGCATGGAAATACAATAGCATACTAGATATATAGAATATAAACGTCAGCGATATCTCATGGATCATCACTGGAATACAAACAAGTAGCATAAAAATACCCATGATCAGAAGAGATAGCAGATCTGATGCATGCACAGATAGATCGACAAAATTATGCGATTCCAGAGAAGTACAGTAACCGCTACCTGCTGGAAAACTTATCTAGAAGGATAGACCATCGAAATGCACTAGAAACTGCTCCAATAGAATCCCCTGGCCTCTAGACTGAAATGGAAGAGTGTTGGATCTTGGATCTGGTCTCTGAGGCACTAGATCTGGACCCCTAGGGGGGTTTGCGTGCCTCCCGGGACACTGGATGTGCCCCAAAGGATTCCACCAACAGAATCTACAGCTATAGGGCTCAAAACAATCGTCTTGCCAAATGAGGAACTGGGTCGGAAGGATTTGCCCGGATCTTCTCTGATACTCTGCATGCAACCCCCAAATGTCTATCTGGAAGCGTTGCGCCCTAAATGGATGGATGGTGTGCTCTGAATGATTCCATTGTTAGAATCTGATGGGAAGTAGCTCAATCTAAGCTCCCTGGATGGATCTCAATTGGGTCGAAAGGAAAATGTAATCAGAGCTCTGTCCTCGTGCAGCTCCTCAAACCCTAAATCTGACTTGTGCCCTCACTCACTGAGCTACACACAATGTACTAGATTCTCCTGAATAGCTCGGTGAAATACCTGGCTGGTATCTCCGATGGGATAGGGTGTGTCTCTCAACACCGAAACCGATCAATGGTGGTGGTTTCCTCCAGAAATCCACAAAACAGCAAGATCGACTCTCTTCCTCCTCTGGGAACTCTCAACATCAAATCATAACAATGCCTAATGAATTAGGTTGTTTTATCCTTCCTTTATAGCTTCCCAAAACCTTAATTCGTTGTTGACCTTTTTCCTCCAAGTGACTTTTTCTTTATTTTATTATTCCTTGATTAAATCACTTAATTAATTAACCATTTTACCTCTAAAAAGTGATTTATCCACCTTGATGGCTTCTCCAGCCACTGAAAGTCACTTCTCATCATCTTATCCTATAATGCTCTTCCTCCCGATTCTGATGAGCTATTACACTAATAGGTTTCTCCAAGTAATATGGCCATTATGACCTTCTTAGTGAATTTAATTAAGATACGACCCATAATAACTCCAAATTACGAAAATCATCGAAATGCAATGGAACCAAAGCCAAGATGTGCGGAATGGATCATGATGATGAATGATGCAAGTCGAGCCCCTTAAAACCCCTGAATATCTCCCAAACTCTCTGTCACCTCTATCTGGCTACTCTGGTAGGCATAACACTTTGTAATTTTATAATGTCCCAAAATGGGGACATTACAATTAATGTGTAAGTTAAGGATGAAATATTTATGATTTCTATTATTTACATTAACTAGTAATTTTTATGTTGTATATTGTTAGGTGAACTTTCTTACCACCGTCAGATGATTTACCTCGCACATACCAAGATTTATCTTCCATTATGAAAGATATTGGAATAAAGTATCAAGCTATTGATACATGTCCTAATGATTATATTATATATTATGGATAATATGCATAGAAAAAAAATAACCACAATGTCAAATCAGTAGATATCAAACCAATTAATAACAAAAAAGGTGCCTCACGAGGTTCTCCATCATATTCCAATAATTCCACATTTGCAACAATTGTCCAGGTGCAAAAGCATAGCACTGTTTATGGATTACCATGCATGACACAAAAGTGAAAATGGTGTTCTTCGAATGCCTG
>JASDQU010883485.1:9804-29512 GCA_032191745.1 Picea mariana
CATTGACCAATCCTCCAACAGTCCTTCTATTGTAACTCCTGGATCTAACGGTCAAGATATAATTCTTCAAAATTATGACTTCACCTCGATCTAACGATCTTTATTCTGATCGTTATTTCTCTTGAGCTTTAGAGTGGATTCCTCTACACCTCACGTTATGTATTTTTGCGTAACTACTCCTTAAAACTATCTCAATGAGATCCTTTGGAGTTTTCCTGTGGGGATTTTGATCTCGACGACATTTCTACAATGCGCTCTTCCTTCTGAGTTTTGATTAATGTCCTTGCTTATGAGCTTGAATCTCTTCATACTGTTTGACATTTTCACTCTCTGCTAACTGTTATACTGTTGACATCAATGACAATTCATTAATGATAACTTAACAATGACAATTCATCATAAAAACTTATCATCACATCACAATGACATCAACTATTGACATCAATGACAACATATTAAAGACAATACTTCCAACAATATCCCCCTTTGTCATTGAGGGCAACACACTAACTTCATACTCAAACTCCCCCTGTGATGATTCTTTTCTCTATGAAGTTACTCTCCCCCTTTGACATCAATGGCAAAGGGTTGCTCCCCTTATGATCAACCTTTGTTTGTCTGCATTTTGTTGACCAAAATATGAACTTGGGTAACTCCCCCTACCAATATCCTCTCTCTACCTCTAACTACTCTCCCCCTTTGTTTTTGATAGGTTAGTTTTTTTTCTAACAAGGTCTCTTCCCCTGTTAATTTACTAACTTCTTATCTCAGTTGATTGGGATTTTTGTGTTCAAATAAGTAGTCTTCTTGATACCAATTTTGTAGTGATACCCATTTGTAGTGATCAAGTCTTTCAAAACTTAATCTAATTAATTTATTATTTAATAACCAAAATACTCCTCTTGAGTTTTTACTAACTTTCCTTTGTCAAATTGAACAAGAGTATGAATCTTACTGATCCTTTTGATCTTCTTCTTATTCTTCTTTGATATTTCATAGGAATATCAATTGAGGAATTATACCAATTTTGTTATCAATTCACTTGTTGAATGATACTCCTTGAACTTCTCTGCTACCTTTATTTTTTCCTCTTCTTGTATTCTACAACTAACCCTACCAATGATTTTTATTTTGACCACTAATCTATAGATAGTCAAGATTTTCCATATGTTAATTTAAAAACTCTTTGGCATAATCCTTTGATTTTGTAAAAACCAATTTAAACTTATTTTTGTGTTTTATTTCTTTTGATAACTACTTATGACATCATTAGAATTTGATATTGTCCCATATTCCTTTATAGGTACTTCATTTTATCAAGCTTGATTTATTTCATATTGAATTTCACATTCTTTATTAGGACCTTCACCCATCATTTTCTTATTATTAAGTTCTTCATTTTCAGGTGTAATAACTGTTAGAATATAGAAGATGGTGTGCTCATTTTACCATTGACAATACCCTCGTCACCCAACCATAGGTTGAAGCCACCCTCTGAGCACCTTAACCTTGACTGAGAATTACTCCGGAAGCAAACCCTAGGCTAGATAGACAAACAAGGTGTAGCACATCTTCCTCCAAGGATATCGCACCAACAATAGCTGATCAGATAGTCCAAACCCTAGCCAAGAGATAGTCCAAGACAAAAATGAAACTGCTAGCTGCATCAACTGCATCTGTAGCTCTCCTCCACATGTGCGCACCAAACTAGGAACTGCAGTGCACAGCACTTGCTGTCTGCAATTCTGAGATGTGTCAAAACGAGAACCGGCGCCCTATATTTATACTGGTTCTGCCAGATTTGTTGGGGCCAACTTCTCCTTTTGGATATGTGTCTATTCAGTTGATTATTATTATTTCTGGCCGACTTCTTCTCTTGGAGGCTAATAACCTAATATAAATTATCTTCTTGATCCGACAAGACTTCTAGGGTTATTAGCCAACTCATTAGGGTTTTCTCTTGCTTTCCGGAGTCTTCTATTCTCGTCAGGTTCACACATGGAGGTAAATACCTCCCGCAACTACCATAATATTAACACTCCCTCCTAGCTAGGGAGGTATTACAGGTAATGGTCTTGAGCACAAAAACATACCATTTACCCAGTAGCATCAATATAGTTGTCTAGACTATTTCATGACTAGATCATGAGCATCACTATCACCATCAGCTGCCTCATCTCTCGAAACCATACTTCATCTGAGTAATAAGACATGATGTTGGATAAGTCACTCAGAACATAGAGTGATACAAGAGCCATTCTTATAATCTAGAGAAGTAAATGCTTTGAACCAATTTCTGTCTGGAAAATCTCTGTTCATCATTCGTCTGGATGGTGATTATTTTCAATAAACTGTTGATAGTCTTCAAGGCAGTTAGAACAAAAATAGAACACAATTGTGTCTATCCATAGTAGTACATAACTACAATCCAATGGTTCACTACCACACCAAGTAACACACAAGTACTTGATCAGCAACGTATAGTCACGAACAGTGGAACATATCCACCACAGTAGTCTTCATCTACTGCCATACAGTCTTCATAACAAACATCTGATAGCAACCTGAATAGAAACAATGTTATGATATAAACTGAATCATCTGGGCCAATATTTCACTCACATCTGTGAGCTCTGAAAGAATATCTGCCTCATGAACAGTGGAACATATCCACCACAGTAGTCTATATCTATTGTCTTAATAAAAAACATCTAATAGAAACCTACACAGAAACAATGTTATGATATAAATTGAATTATCTGGGCCAATCTTTCACTCACATCTATGAGCTCTGAAAGAATATCTGCCTCGGAGTAGAATAATGAGATATCTAGACTATTCTTCTCAAGCAAGGAAGAATAATTGTCATGTCTTCTGAACCTGGACCATTCCCCAACCTGGGCCATTCTTCCTACACTAATAAAAGTGCACCTTGGAGAGAATGTATAACCCTAAGGAATGTTGAGTCTGGACCATTCCCCACCCTGGGCCATTCCTCCTACACTAATCAAAGTGCACCCTGGAGAGAATGTATAAACCCTAAGGAATGACTGTCCCTGATTGATGAGCCTAGACCATTCCCCACCCTGGTTCATTCCTCCTACACTAATAAAAGTGCACCCTGGAGAGAATGTATAAACCCTAAGGAATGACTATCCGGACCATTTCCTTTATTAACCACAAGAGGAAAAGGTTGTCCTGCATCAACCTCCAAAATGGACCATTCCTCATGTTTACCACAATGAGAAATTGTTGTTCGGTGAGGCGGGCTAGTCTTCTTAAGTAACCCTCAAGAAGAGAGACTGCCCTAGACCACTCCCCATGTTAACCACAATGGGAAGTCATTGTCTATGATACATCAGCAATTAGACTACTTCCCATGTTAACCACAAAGGAAAGTGATTGTCCGTCAGAAGTCTCAATCCACTTTTCGAACAGGAAAGCATATGTCCAAGATGGACTATTTTTCAAATTTCAAGATGAATGTCTTCAATAATGTTTTCAGTGCTCCCTCCTAACTTGGAGAGTCATTTCTTCCATTTTCACTAAGAAGGAGGTTGTTTCCATGAGCTCTAGCTTGATTACGCAAACTCTTTCATCTTGGATAGAAGCTTTACCAAAATGTCTTCTTATCTGCTCATCTGTGGAGATATGTATTGGAGAGATCATTTTCTCCTTTCTGGACTTCATCATGGATAATGTAATGTTTGATTTCAATTATACTTTAGTCTGGAACATGAAGGCTTCATGTAGATCTGAACAATAGAGTATATCATAGTTGGAAAACTGGAACATATCCATGTGGAACTTCTTCTATCATCATGAGATTTGATCTATTGAGTAGTCATCTTGATGTTATAGGAAATCTTCACCACACTTCTGTTGTGCACTGGAGGTTCTCCACCAAGTTATCTTCTTCTATCTGCGTACAGAAGTCTCTTTCTGGTATGCCTCAAGGTCTTTAGATTGCTCTTCATACGTTCTTTATTCAATTTCTCTGGAGAACATTCTTTGTATTCATTTGATGTAGAACTTCAACTCATGGATGTTGCATATGATATAATGACTTATGTAGAGATAAGTCTAGTGTAATGGAACAAGTAATCATCATAGTCTTCTCCCTCCATCTAGGAGAACCTCTAGTTCTAGATCTTTGCAATGCTATCATTCATAAGTCTTCCATACATTTTTCTTCATCATGACTTTTAGTTCCTCTGCTTGATTGCTTTTATTGAGTTTATATCAGGCTGACAATCTTATGATTCTTGATACAATGACTGGTTGTTCTGGCTTTTCTTTCTTTCTTGGAATCTTCATGTGTTTCTTTAGTTCTCGGGTCTTATAGATTCCATTCCCTAGAGATTCCATTTCTTCCTTTCATCATAGGATCACGGATCTGGATGGACAACCAGGAATACTTTAAGGCTTCTCTTCGAAGAAGTCTTCTTCTGCGTTTGAACTGAACACGTATTGTTTTTCATGGTTACTACCATAGATATATATACTTCATCATCTTCAATGGATCATAGGATTAGCTCCCTCCTAACCCTTGCTTCATGTAGGAGTGCATATAATCATCTCCCTCTATCTAACAGAGTCCACGCTTCCATCTGCATCCTTATTGTCTTATGCAATATATAATTGGCTCTCTTGTCTAACAGAGTCCACGCTTTTGTCTTGTTATCTTCTACAAAACGTCATAAGTCTTTTTCCAATTTCCTCTCAGTCGCTGACTTCTTTCTGTCTTTGCTTCTTCTAAGTCTTTTGATGATTGATTCGGCTTAATAGCTTTCACATGATTTGTATTTCATCCTTTCATGTGTATTATATAATGATATCCATTTTCATCTTGTTTATTCTTCCATAGGTATAGTTCTTCTTGGAACACATTATCTTTCAAGAGATAGATATACAAGATATGTACAGAGACGATGCAAACAAGATATGTACAAGAAATAAGAAGAGTGTTGTTACCTTTTAGAAGAAGAATTCTCTTCCATCCTGCTTAGTCTTCTTTGTAGATTCCTTTTCTTCAGAAATCGATGCTTCATGTTTCTCCTTCCTTTTCTTTAGCTCGAGACACTGATTCTTGTAGTGACCGTACTTTTGACAGTTGAAGAATTGTACTTTTAAAATGTCTTTCTCTTGATTTGGCTTCCTCCTTGAACCAAACTTCCTTTTGTTCTTGAAGTTATTGAATCTTTTTGTGAAGGCTTGATCATCGTACTTCTTTTGGGTTTTCTCTTTTGCATTGATCCTTGATTCTTCTTGAGCACAGCAAGTCCAAAGTTCTTCAAATGTCGGGTACTCCTCCCTTGTGTTCATGCTTGTGGAAAATGCATTCCATGTCTTGGTAAGACCATTACGTACTATGTTCACCAATTCCTTTTCTGAAGTGATCTCTTCAATATCTTGTAGTTGATCTCTTAACTGGGAGATCCTTACAATGTATGATGTTATGTTGTCGTCATCATTCATCTTCATGTTACGGAGCTCATTCTTCAGACTCATAACTTGTCCAATGTTTCTGACTGAGAAGAGATTTGTTAGGGAATTGTACATCTTCGTTGGTGAGTCAAGATGGATATGTAGGGTATCAAGTGGTATTTTATGGAATCCACTATTATACTCATACTCTGGATTCACGATCTTTCCTTTCACGATATCCAGCACTTTATTCCTGGCAAGGATGAGGTTGATCCTTGTCTTCCATGCTCTGAAGTTAGAGGTTCCATTTAACTTGTTCTCAGACTTCATAGAGTTAGTCATGGCTTGCTTGACTTGGTCAAACCCTAGATTTGACCAGAAATTCAAACTTCACGTCTTGGCTTGCTAAGAGTGTCAGGAGATGTGCTAGGCTAGGGTGCATTGATATATCTAGAGAATAGGTCAATCTCTTCACTTAAGGTGCCTCAACAAGAGGATTAGGGTTTCTTCAACTGCTCCTGCTAGTAACCCTAGCGGCAGTTTCTTGGAAGTTGCTTCTGCTAGTAACCCTAGCAGCAGTTCCTCAACGAGCTCAATATCCTAGCGGGTATGTTTCCTTCCAGCGTTTAGACTGAATGAAGGAGGTGTGGGCCCATAACTTGTTAGAATATAGAATATGGTGTGCTCATTTTACCATTGACGATACCCTCGTCACCCAACCATAGGCCGAAGCCACCCTCCGAGCACCTTAACCTTGACTGAGTATTACTCCAGAAGAAAACCGTAGGCTAGATAGTCAAACAAGGTGTAGCGCATCTTCCTCCAAGGACAACGCACCAACAATAGCTAATCAGATAGTCCAAACTCTAGCCAAGAGATAGTCCAAGCCAACACTAAAACTGCTAGCTGCAACAACTGCATCTGCAGCTCTCCTCCACACGTGCTCACCAAACTGGGAACTGCAGTGCGCAGCACTTGTTGTCTGCAATTATTAGATGTGTCAAAATGAGAACTAGCGTCCTGTATTTATACTAGTTCTGTCAGATTTGTTGGGGCCGACTTCTCCTTCTGGATATGTGTCTGTTCAGTATATTTTTATTATTTATGGCCAACTTCTTCTCTTGGAGGCTAATAACCTAATATAAATTATCTTCTTGAGCCGACAAGACTTCTAGGGTTATTAGCCAACTCATTAGGGTTTTCTCTTGCTTTCCGGAGTCTTCTATTCTCGTCAGGTTCACACGTGGAGGTAAATACCTCCCACAGCTACCATAATATTAACAATAACATCTTTCTTGCTTTCTCCTTCAGATTTTCTTCTCCATATCTTTCTATGAGATATTCTTCTTTTTGGATCTTCTCTTTCTAATTGTGTTTTTGGAGATTTGTCATCTCCTTTCTTCTTCCAACTTTGTTAGGTTTTTTCACTGACTTGGGTGACTTATTCAAACATTGACTTTTGTATTCTTGCAGTTTTGGGATTTGTGCCTAAACCTATCACAGTTGTAACATCTCATTGTATGACAAAATTTTGTTGTGTGCCCAACAAAATTTCATCTCCAACATCTAATTGAGTTTTTGGATTTTCTTGTATATCCTTCCTCTAGTTTCTTGCGGTCCATTGCTTTATGGCCAAAACTATGATAAGAAAATCAATAGCCATTGAAGGTGTTTCCATTCTTGATTTTATTTTGGCTTTAGAGATTTTTCATCTGATTTTATTTCTTATTGTATATGAGACCAATTTTGTCAACAGCTGATCTTTGGCTCTTCCAAATATTATCTAGGATAGCTGAGCTATTCTAGAAATTGACAATCTTATTTGTATTTTCATTTATCTGTTTTAGATTGACTATTTCTAACTTTAATATATGACATAATTCTTCATTTTTAGTCAACTGAATCTTAAGGGCTTCTTACATTTCTTTAGCATGTTCAAGATGAGTCTTTAGATTGATGACTATTTCTTCTGTCTCATCCAAGAATTATTTGCATTTAATAGTTTTGTCATATGTCTTCAATTCTTCCATATATTTTGTTAGATCAAAAACTTTAGTTTTCAATTTTTTGATTTCTTCCTCGTATTCTAGCTAAATCCTTTTGAGGTTGATGGCTTCTAATTCAATCATTTGGCATGATCTTCATTTTTAGCTATTTGGATCTTCTGAGATTCTTCCTTTTTCTTAGCTTCTTCAATTTGAGTCATTATATCTGCATTAGTACCTTCATTTATCTTTTTGAAATTGATGATTTCCAATTCCAACATGTGGTAAGAATTTTCTTTCCTTGTTAACTGGATCTTTAGGTCTTCTTCACTTTCTTTAATTTCCTCAAGTTGAGTGTTTAGACTGTTAACTAATTCTTCTGATTCTTTTAGTGCTTATTTTCTCTTACTTTCATGTGCCTTTAATTCTTACATCTCTTATGTTAGATTACTAACTTTGGTTTTCAATCTTTTGATCTCCTTTTCTTTGTCTTCTAGCTGAACTCTCTGTTCAAACTTTTCAAGGTTAGATTGATCTAACTGTTGAAGTATCAACATATCCTTTTGTTGGAGTTTCTCCAACTCTTATAGAGTGCACATAGTTGTGGACTCAAGATGATCAAGAACATCCTTAGTAACTTCAATATATAGACCATTTCCTGGTTCCATACTAATCACTTCAAATGTAGTTATAACATCAGACTTAAAATCTAATATTTTTTCTTTAGTGAATACTGAGGTATGCCTCAATTCCTTGATGAGGTTGTCTTCTTCATTGTTAACTGGGGTTTGCATCAAATTATGTATTTCATTCTGATTAGAAATCTTTTTCTCCGTACTATGTTCTTCAATTTAATTGCAATTTTTATTTTCTTTATCTTCTTCCTTATCTTGATAAGAATTCTCTTGTTCTGAGTTTTGTTCTTTATTCTAATAGGAATCCTCTTCATTAGAGTCCTTTTCCTTATTTTTATAGGATTTCTCTTCTTCTTGTGTTTCATTCTGATAATAATTTTCTAGTTGGACCCATACTTCTTTAGCAGATTTGTAGTGCCTCATCTTTTCTTTGACTTGGTCTGACAATCCATCCTGAATTGCTTTTAAGGCTGCTGAATTGTTTCTCCTTGCCTCCTTTGAAATTTTGGTTTTTCTCTTTGAATTAGTTAAGTTCCAGGGAAAACTTACTACCAAATACCAAACTCCAAATCCTATTGACTTCAGATATCTTTTCATTTTTTCCCTCCATAATAAATAATTTGTTCCATCAAATAAGGGAGCTTCATTTGTGGAGATAGCAATTTGTCCACCCATTTCTTCTGAATCTACCTTTAGTGTTTAAACTATGCTGAAGGAACCTTTCTCTGATACCAATTGTCGAAATGGATACTTGACACTGAGAAGGGGGGGTGAATCAGTGTCAAAAAACTTTGGACAATTTTCCACTTTTCACAAACTAACTAAACAACAAATATTTATTTCATTTTCTCAATCAATATATATAAAAGAATAAATACTTTATTTATTTATTTAACTTGAATGAATACATAAGATCAATATTTGAATTTCATATTTAAACAATTATGAGAGACCCAACTCTCTGTTACAAGACCCAGCTTGTAGTTCTCATATCCAACTGAGAAATGAGGAATCCAACCCTCATAACAATTCCCAACTTGTTGATCTCAGATCCAACTGAGATGTGAGGAATCCAATCCTCATACAAGACCCAGCTTGTAAATAGGCACCAACCTAATAGAATGACCTTCATTCAATTCATTATATATAAATATATATACTTCAACAAATTCAACTACACTTTCTTCTCACCATTCTTTCTTGTTTATATAGTCTTCCAACTAGTGTAAATTTGAATCATTGCATATTTTGATTTTGAACCATTGTACCTTTTCATTTAAATGATAAAATTAATATTTAAATAGTATCATTTTCCTTTTTATTCTTTATTCATAGCGCTCATGAATTAACTCTCTTTTAGTCATGATTATGTGTCGGTTCTTTTGTCTTCATGAGTTGATCACATACATGGATCGACTCATTATATCGTTCTCATGCTTTTGTTGCATTCTCAGTTCACCAATAGATCATATTTGATATTTTATCGATTCTCTATATTGTTCTAGTGATAACTCTCTGTCGAATTAAATCTGTATGAGGAGCTTCCTTCAAATCATTTACATATGACCATATGCGCAAAACCATGGGCTTATTGTCTAAGCGATGTTCCCAGTGTCATCTCTTATTTCCATCTTTGTTTCTTTATTCCATACGACTGCAGGTGGTGACTAGGAGATAGGCCAAGCGAGTGCTTGATCACTTATCAAAATCAACGGTCACTTTTTAATCTCCCGATGAGATGGACGACTATCCTTACTTAGGGAATTTGTCCTTCATGACTTCCGGCCTCTATAATATTTCAAATCTCCTGAAGCATATTTCTCCAAAGTATATCGGATGGTCAATATATTATTTACACGATGAATGATTCTTGTTCACTTCAGAACTTTGGCTATTCGTGGCTCCTGAACTCTGGAGTAACAATTCCTCCGAAGAGATTACCTACCGAATAAGTCATACAACAGTGGTGACCTCTTGTTGTCGATTAACACCAAAACTTACGCTATCCTTCCACTGTACTTGATCAACGGTCGAGAACGCTCTTGAATTATATCAACGATAGCCATTAAATTTGGCCTTCGGTGCTTCGAGTGATTTCTGATGTTAGAAACCAGTTTCCCCCGAAGTACATACTCCTAAAGTGACGTATCTTGCTAACGTCACTTATGACTTGGCACTGGCCGAGTGGCTACCATGTGTCACTTATATTCGAGACTTACGCATACCTAAAATGCCAACTGCACTTTGACACTTGTCATCATCTGATTGTGCCACGTTTCCTTGCTAATGTAGTCTTGTTGACGTATTCTTGCTGACGTGGATCTTCTCGTGTGGCACATGTTATTCTCCTGGATTTAATGGTTGTCCTAACTCCCAAAATATATCTCAGATCAACGACTGAGAGAAACTTTGGAACTTTGGCCTTCGGGTGAACTCATATGCTCTGAGTCCTTTTTCGTCGAAGTTGACTACACTCATCCTTGGTGTGCTCTGAATATATCAACGATTAACAGGATTTCCCTACTATTCCTCTAATCCGACAATTGACGGAAGTTCATGACTTTGAAACTTCAATTAACTATGCCTTTCTTACTTCTTGTTTTACCCGAAGTGAGATTACCCGAACTCTATCTCCTCACAACTTTTAACCTGAAATGAATGTTCTTTGTTTATCATGATCTTAGATTGATGGCTCGATCTGTCTGTGATGCTTCTTCCAAAAAGTTACCTACAATCGGATGGTTCATGTTTACTTCGGAACTTCGACTTCAGCTAAAATTCCTTCATGCACATTTCCTTCGGTCGATTTTACCCTAAGTGGTCAATGTCAGGTTGACCATGCATATGTCACTTCCATGATCTATGGTCCAAGACTTACTCTATCCTTCCACTCAACTTGATCCAACGGTCGATAATTCTCTTGGAGAAAATCAATGATCAGGGATGATTGTGGGGTCCTCACTAGCACGACGTTTAAAACTATCATCGAGCTCCGCAATGGAAACTGCTCGTTGGTAGTGGAATTGATGCCAACCGTAGATCTATTTGGAGGGTGACGATCGATGGTCTAGACTAATTGAGGGATTGGAATTAACACATTTTTTAATTCTCCCTTAGCGCTCTGCAATCAATCCCTACCCTTGATCTGGCGCTTTCATATCCGACAGTCACAACTTGATCTGATCGTTGACCAATCCTCTAATGATCCTTCTCTTGTAACTCCTATATCTGGCGGTCCAGATATAATTCTTCAAAACTATGACTTCACCTCGATCTAACGATATTTCTTCTAATCATTATTTCTCCTGAGCTTTAGAGTGGCTTCCTCTACACCTCACATTATGTCTTTCTGCGCGACTTTCCTTAAAACTATCTCAATGAGCAAGATTCTTTCTTGAATCCTTTGGAGTTTTCCTGTGGGGATTTCGATCCTGATGACATTTCTACAATGCGTTCTTCCTTCTGATATTTGATTGATTTCCTTGCTTGTGAGCTTGAATCTCTGCATATTGTTTGACATTTTCATTCTTTGCTAACTGTTATACTGTTGACATCAATGAAAATTCATTCATGATAACTTATCAATGACAATTCATTCATGATAACTTATCAATGACAATTAATCATAACAACTTATCATCACATCAGTATGACATCGACTATTGACATCAATGACAACATATTAAAGACAATATGTCCAAAAAGAAGACCAAATAATTCCCCTCAGGTCCTCCAAAGAGATCAAAGAAATAGGGATAGGGATGATCAAAAATTCCAAGCCCCTCTCCAAAATAACCTTGTTGTTGATGAAGAAGGAGAGGATGAAGAAATTGATCCAGAAATCCATTGTATTGGTGACACCTCTGCATATCCTCATTTAACCCAATCTGCATATGAAGAATCTCTCATGGATAGCCAATTAAATGAATTAAGTAAAGGGGAAAAAACCAATGACAATCCAAATAAATACAACCTAAGGTCAAAAAAGAAAGAGGGAAATCCTGACACTTCTAATCAGCCCACTAAAATGGAAAATTATGCTAAGGCTTTGGTAGCTAGCAGCAAAGAAAAAGATACACAAAACCCTCAAGCATTGGTTAAGAGCCCTGCCCCAGAAGTTAAGGAGATTTTGAAATCTCCATCCTCTTTTAGCTTTGAGAGTGAGATTCAAAAAATTAAAATCCATGTACCTTTTTTGGAGTTGATTAAGAATGAGGAATTCAAAAAATTTATTTCCAAAATGTTGCAGCCCAAGCCTTCATCTAATTCCACAGATTCGTTCAACCTTCAAGATGAAAAACCAACAGTCATCCTGGGACCTTTGGTAGAGGATAGGGATGAATCTTCCCCTCCTTTCTACACACCATTAAACATTCATGATAAAGTGTTGCACAATTTCTTGATGGACTCAGGGGCATCTCATAACCTCATGCCTAAAACTATCATGGATGAGCTTGGGCTGGAAATTACAAAAACTGACCATGACCTATACTCAATTTGTTCTAGGAAAGTGAAGTGTCTTGGGGTTATCAAAGACCTGGTTGTTACCATGTTCCAATTTTCAATGAAAAGTGTGGTCATGGATATTGTAGTGGTTGATGTCCCCCCTAAGTTTGGGATTATCTTGTCAAGATCTTGGATCAAAATACTAGGGGGAAATTTGAATATGGACCTTTCATATGCCACCATTCCTGTATCTGGGGGAGAACATAGAAGGCTTTATAGGGAGGCAAAAATATCCTACATTATCATTGATGAAGAAAATCATACCAACCACCCTATTTTTGTAGTTGATACTGATTTAAGATATAGTATATTACATCCCACTGATGCTTCTCAATCATCTGTTGAAATTAGAAAACATCCCATTACCTCTTGTGAAATTCCTCCTCCTAATACCTATGTTTGTAAGATGTTTTTTGATTGGGCCTCTTCTAAGGAAGGTTTTGGTAGTGGGGTATTATTTATTTCCCCTACCCAAGAGATCATATATTTGTCTTACAAGATTGAATTTGAAAGTACAAACAATGTGGCAGAATATGAGGCTCTTGTTTTGGGTTTGAGGGCTGCTAAAGACATGAATATTGAAGAGCTAGTAGTGTTTGGAGATGTTGAATTAATTGTTCATCAAGTCAAAAATATGTATCAAGCTAAACACCTCAGGTTAAGGACTTACATAAATGAAGTTTGGGATCTTGTGGATAATTTCTTCTTGGACTTTAGTATCTCTTTTGTTCCAAGAGGCGAGAACACTATGGTATATTCCTTGGTTGTCTCAGCAAGTAATTTAAGAGTTCCTTTGCCCCATAAACTCAAATATAATGTGGAAGTGAAGTATAGACCTTCTATACCTAACAATGTCAAACATTGGAAGGTCTTTGAGGATGATCTTGAGATAAAAATATTTCTTGAAACTGTGGATGAGTTTTTTGCCTTACATATTGATCAAGATCATGATTATGAAAAAATCCCTCATGCTAATATTATTCTGAATAAAATTGTTGACCATCATATTTTTCAGTTGCCAGTAACCATATTCCAAAAGGACTAGTCCCCTTAGAGAGATTGTTTGATAGAAATGATGTTGTTGTAAAGGTTAAAGGTTCAACTGAAAATTTTGATGTGATTGAATGCAATTTAGGTATAGAAGAGGATCCAAAGTATGTTAAATTGTCTAACATCTTGTCAAAGGAAAAAAGGGTTGAGTATGTTAAGCTTTTAAAGGAGTTTGTTGATATGTTTTCTTGGAAATATGAACATTTACGAACATATGACACAAACATCATTGAACATAAGATCCCTTTGAAAGAGGAGACCAATCCTTTTAGGCAAAACTCAGACAAATAAATCCCATGTTGCTGCCTATTATGGAAAAAGAAGTGAAGAAGTTGTTGTATGCCAAGATCTGTATTCCTTTGAGATACTCTGAGTGGGTGGCTAACTTGGTCCCTGTGAGGAATAAAAATTGGGAAATTAGATTATGTGTTCATTTCAGGGATTTAAATAGAAGCTCCAAGAAAGATAATTACCCCTTGCCAAAGATGGAGCACATTTTGCAGAGAGTGACTTGCTCATCTAGAATGTCTATGAGCGATGGCTTCTCAAGCTACAATCAAATATTTGTCTTGCCTGAAGATAGAGAGAAGACAACCTTCACTACTCCTTGGGGCACATTCATGTATGCTAAAATGACCTTTGGATTAATGAATGTAGGAGAAACCTTTCAGTGAGAAATGGATATTGCCTTTATTGGGGAGAAGGAAAAATTTGTGGTCATCTACCTAGATGACATTACAGTGTTCTCTAAATCTGATAAAGAGCATTATCATCATTTGAAAAAGGTCTTCCTGAAGTGCAGAAAGTTTGGTCTTTCTCTCGATCCCAAGAAGTCTTTGTTTGCTATGAAGGAAGGTAAGTTATTGGGACACATTGTATCAGCAAAAGGGGTAAGAATTGATTCAAGAAGAGTAGAGGCCATCCAGAATTGATCTCTTCCTAGATCCAAGAAAGAAGTTCAGTCTTTCTTGGGGAAAATAATTCTTTTAAGAAGGTTCATATCTAACTTTGTTGAATTGGTTAAGTACATTACATCCATGCTTAAGAAAGGAAATGAGGTGAAATGGACTACTGAGGCTCGAGACTCTTTTGACCAAATAAAAAAGGCCTTGACTGAAGCACCCATGCTCATCAATCCTTATTATTCCAAGGAATTTCTGATATTTTACTTTGTCTCATTTGACACATTGGTTGTTGTCTTGCTGCAAAAAAATACAGAGGGGTTAGAGTAGCCTATTTCCTTTTTCAACAGAGCATTGAGGGATGCAGAAATAAGATATGGTATCATGTAAAAGCAGGCTTACGCTTTGGTCAAAGCCCTCAAGGCTTTTAGAGTATACATTCTTCATTCAAATATTGTTTTCTATGTTCCCTCAGCCTCGGTGAAAGAGATACTTATCTATCCTGATATAGATGGTAAAAGGAGCAAATGGATTGCCAAAATTCTGGAATTTGACCTTGAAATGAACCCCACTAAACTAGTGAAAGGCCAAGGTTTAGCTAGGTTGTTGGCTTAATCGAATTGAAAATATTTAGGGGTTAATTTCATGAACATAAACTCAGAAAATAAGCAAGTTTATTTTGCTAACAAAATATCTCATATCAGTCCCAACTTGGAAGAATGCACTTGGTATAAAGGCATCATATATTTTCTGCAGAATTTGTAGCGTCCTGATGGTTTGGAAAAGAACAAGGTGAGAGCTTTCAAGCTTAAAGAAACAAGATATTGTCTCATTGATCATGTCTTGTATTGGAAAGATCCTCTAGGAGTTCTTTTGAGATGTCTAGATCCACGAGAGGCCCAAAGGGCCATGAATGACTTTCATGAAAGCTTATGTGGGGCCATTATTTTTGGAGAACCACAAACTATAAGATCCTCAGAGCTGGGTATTTCTAGCCTATCCTTTTTACTGATGTTTGTGCAAATATTAGAGCTTGTGTCAAGTGCCAAAATTTTTATGGAAAGAAGCATCTCAAATATTTTCCTTTGAAGCCTATGGTGGTTTTTGAACCATTTCAGCAGTGGGGTCTTGACTTCATTGGGGAAATCGATCCAGCTTCAATTGGTCAGCATAGGTGGATTTTGACTGCCACTGATTATTTCACCAAGTGGATAGAATTCATTCCTACAAGGAATGCCTCCCACAAGGTAATCATTAGTTTTCTTGAGTATATCATTTCAAGATTTGGTTATCCAAGCAAGATTGTTACTGACAATGTTGCATCTTTTAAAGTTGAACCATTGATCAAGTTCTATGAATAGTATGGGATTACATTAGTCCATTCTACTCCTTATTACCCCTAAGGAAATGGTTTTGTTGAGTCATCTAACAAGAGCCTCATAAATATCATCAGGAAATTGTTAGAAGACAACAAGAAAGCATGGGACTCAAAGTTGAAATTTGCCTTATGGGCTGATAGAGTTACAACAAAGAGGTCACTTGGTGTTTCCCCTTTTCATCTTGTAGATGGGGTTGAAGCAATATTTCCTAGTCATCTTTCCTTTCCTGTGGAAAAATTCGTCCAGGACTACCATGGAGAACCTGATGATATGGTCAGGAGGATACAACAGTTGGTAGAATTATAGTAGACTAGGGAGAAACTACTTGACAAAGCATAGGACCATCAGCCGAAGATCAAGCAAGCCTTTGACAAGAAGGTAAGCAAAGAAGATTTCCATCTCGGAGATCTAGTGCTCAAGTGGGATGCACCCAAGCAAGACAAAGGAAAACATGGTAAATTTGAAGCCTTGTGGATTGGTCCTTTCAATATTTCTGAGGTATTTTCAAATAACACTTATAAATTGAAGAACTTGGAGGATTCTGAAATTTTTGGTGGCCCTGTCAATGGGCACTTTCTGAAGAAGTATTTTTCTTAAGCCATGAGTGGATTTTATTTCATTGTAAATATCACCTTTTCTTTTTTATTTTTGTTTGAATAAATGACCCCATAGCCCTAGGATAAGACACTGAAGCTACTTGTTCTTGGCATCTCACAGGGAGCATGCCATCCCCTGTCGAGCCAATGTTATCACATGAAGTTGTCATGGGTCAATTTTCTCCTTAGGTCTTAATTTTTACCCATTAGTCTTTTTAAGTTTGTTTTAATTTTATCTTTATGATTTTCTTAGGATAGTCTAAACAAATAAAGAATTGGGACTTGGTTCACATTTTGACCCATACCTATGGTTTATACCCTAGGTTCATTTTGTGGTTCATATCCTTGACTCATCACTTGACTTGACAACTAGAACTATCAACCCCATGACTCTACAAACCTGAAAAGTCACTCCATACATTCATATACTTGATCCTCTCCACTCTATCCCTTTTCCCATTGAGTCAAATCAAACTTTGTAAAGTGTGTTGCCAACTCACTAGGCGTTTTCGTAGTGCATCTTTGTACAGTATGCCTCTTTACCATCATTCGACATTATGGAGCTGATGTCATGTATTTTATTGTTTTTAGCACCCTTGTATTCAAAATGAATATCGTGATTTGGACATTTATGAAAATTATAATTGTTTACCAAATTTGAAATCCTACTCCTAGCTTGACATTGTTGAAACTACTAGTCCAGACAGAGCTACGGATTGTGCTATAGAATTAATTGTCCTGGGTGAATTGGAGATTGAGGTGGATGCAAACGACTCCAGGCTTGTTGCATATCATCCGTTATCAAGCTACGACATCCAGGTACTTTGTGAGCCATCCGAGCTCTTTTGAAGATCATTAAGGTTCTATTTTATCTTTTGGTAGCGCCTGGCGCTGCAAACTACAGTTTCTCCCACCTACCAAATCCTTTTACCTCTATTGTCACAGACTTCATAGCCATTTCCACACTAACATTTTCCTCCACTGAAATCGATTCATTTTTCTTCATAGCTTTGAATGCCAATTTATCCTCTTGGCTCATGTTGTCCACACTGCACTACAGAAACTGCTTCCAAACTGCGCTACAGATCCCATGTTCCAGCGTTATAAATTCCTTGTTAAATCATGGCCATCTTCTGTGTTCACAGCTCTAGCATTAGCCTTCCTTATTCATTGTGTCATTCTATCTTTTCATATCAAATTCTATTTGTAGTGAGGAGGATAGAAACCCTTTCCTTTTAACCTAATGATGACATTTTATGGTGGCCCTATGCTAGCTTAAAATTAGACAGTGCAGTATTCTTGCATATCATTTCTCTAAGGATGTTTTCTCCCATTTTCAACCATCAAACCAGTCTTTTATTGTTCATAAGTGAATTGAAGGAAATCCCTATAAGAACAATTAAGGATCACCTGTCAAATATTAAAGACTTTTTGTATCTATTTGGCTTCCTTACCATATCATAGCATTACAGTTTTTGACCTCCTGCTTCTATCCATGGATATACCCCAACAGAAGAAATTTCACAAGGGTGGGAGTGTAGTCAAGACTGATCCTTCTAGCATGCACCTATTTGATGTTGAGCCTATGATTAGGGAGGTTTTCCAAAGGGTTGGTTTCTTATCTTTCTGTCAAAACATGCAGAGGGGACAACCTGAAGTAGCAAGGTAGTTTGATTTAAAATTTGATGGCACTAAGACCAAGGTAGGAACCCTTGAGTTGGAGGTATTTGAGGCCACTATTGCAGTAGCCACTGAGATACCCAACACTGGTGAGAGGTAGTTAAAATATATGACCCTTAATGCAACCTTTTCTAAGGATTTCCTCAAGCCAGACTATCAGAAAGACAACTTGTCTAAGGGAGTCCCTAGGAGCCACCTAGTTGAGGGTTTTGATAAAATGTTGAAAATTATCCAGAGGTATTTTACATGTGAGGGCATATTCAACATGATATACCAATATCACATTAGTTTCTTTCTTCATTTCACAGGCAAAGATTTAATGGATACCCCTTTTTATCTGTTCAGAAGTATGGGAAAGATGGTTGATAGGGTCCAAGCCAAGTCCAAGGTTGTGGACATTAGTGTTTTCCACTCTAGGTTGATCAGGATGTTGGTTATGGAAGAAATGAAGAAAATAAACCTTTCTTGGGAACAGTTCATTGTCTATGGTAATATGCAGCTAGATATAGCCTCTAGCCCTCAATCCAATATGCAAGTCCCTTTTCCTGCTAGTAGTGTTGCCCAAGCAGAAACAAGTAAGAAGAGAAAGAGAAAACCTACTGCCCAACACAAAGAAACTCCTAAGGAATTTGAAGAAGAAGAGAGGGAGGTCCATCACTATCCACAAAGAGAATTTTCACCTCATCATGCACCTAAACTGGAGGAAGTTCCTTCATCAACCAAAACCATAGTCAAGAAGGGGAGAAAATTTCATTTTCCTTCACCTATTGCAGCAGCTGAGACAAGGGTTAGGAGGCCATTCACTAGATCATCAGCCCACAAAGAAAATGTTGAAATGAAAATCACACTTAAGGTTTTTGTCCCAAAGGAAGCTAAAGGTAAAAGTGACACCGTTGGGAAGCCTATTGAGGTCATGACCAAAACCTCTACTCAGACGAAAGACAAAGGTAAGGGTGAAGCTATTGAGAATCCTATTGAAGTCATAAACATCAAATCTCCCCCTGATAATCCCACTTTCAAGAGATTGATTCGACAACTCAAGGATGCTAGAAAGGAAGTTTCCCATTTGAAGGAGAAAAGATTGATTGAGAGGAGGAAGATGAAGGAGCTCATGGATATGTGTAAAGAAACCCTTGATTTTTCTAGGTTTACAGTAGGAAGATTCTTGCCTCTCCATAGGCAACTTAAGACTCTGTATAGGAAAAACAGAAGCATCCAGTCCCAAAATAGAAAGCTCAAAGAAGAATTGCAACCCTTCAAGGATTATCTAGCCCAGAGGAACTTAAATGTTCTATCACAAGCTGCAATAGAAAGAAATTCCCCTGCAGTAGAGAGGAGTGCCCCTGCAAAAGAAAGAGATGTTGTTGTGACAGAGGGAATTTATCCTGCAATAAGGAGGAGTGCCATATTGAGAAGGTAAATAGAGAGGATGACAGATCTATTTTTGGTGGTGAATACTTTTGGCAAGATTGAAGTGTTAAGGGAAATATTATATTATCACCTACTGGAGGCATCTACAGGCTCATAATCCATATACTAAGGCTTTTT
>JASDQU010883487.1:0-11413 GCA_032191745.1 Picea mariana
AATCTCCTTCATAAATATTTCGAAGCTTGTCCCAAATCTCTTTAGCAGATTTACAATGTGCAACTTTGGTGAATACCGTATCACTGAGACCATTCAAAAGTGCATTTATGGCTTTGTAATTATTCTCACCGAGTTTCACTGCTTTGTCATTTGTTGGTGGAATTGTTGGTGTTGTGTATCCATCTACAATTGATTGCCAAACTTGAAATCCCTATGCCTGTATATATGCCTTCATCCTTATGCTCCAAAAAACATACTTTTGTCCATCAAACTGTGGTATTCCATTTTTATACAAGTTGGTACTCTCCATGATCTACCTTTCAGTGGTTAAACTGATTTCCAAAGGAACCTTCTCTGATACCAATTGTTGGATTACTCAGAGGGGGGTGAATAAGTAATAGCATAATTATAATCCTTTTTCTTCAAATGTTATATCAATGTAGAATTATTATCCAATAATGAGTAGTAAGAAATAAACAATCACACACATACACAGTACACCAGTGTTTTACGTGGAAACCCAAATCGAGAGAAAACCATGGAATGCTTTTTCTTATATGTCTGGAAGAATTACATTCATTAGAAGCACCAACTTCTTTTGTTTTCTAGCTGCAATTGGAAGGAGGCTCCAACCCCCTAGTTTCTCAGGCTACAACCTGAGGGAAGCTCCAACTCCCCAATTCTCTGCCTACAAAAAGAAGGAGGCTACAACCCCCAATGTTCTCCGGCTACAACCGGAAGGTGGCTACAACCAATTTCATGGTATGAATAATTATAAAAAAAAAATTATAGCGAAAATGGTGAGATGACCTGTAAATAACATACCTTAGAAAGCACCATCAAAACAAACTTGGGTCCATTACCCAAACCTGGGGTCTCCAACTTCTCATGGACGTAACTCTCTAACCGTGAGGAATTATGTGACGTTCCACATACCACCAGAATGAAATGACAAGCACTATCCATCTAGGATATTTTCCTTGAAAAAATCACTTTCCTTCATCTCATTATTCCACAATTAATCATGGGTTCTCTTACTCCATAAAGCATCTTCCCGTGAGGGATTTCACCATAAGGGGACCACTTTGGAGTTCATCCATATTTACTTATTATCAACCATGACAAAACAATAATGAGTCATATTTACATCAAACAATATTGGGTCCATTAACCAAGCCTTTGTGCTATGGGGCTTTCTTCAAGGGTTGACATCAATGACAACTAACCTTAATCAACAGATGAGCCTATCTGAGGAAAGATCAATAAGTTGATATCCCTTCACACCGTTAGGGTATCCAACAAAAATGCACTCAGTGCTCTATGGATCAAGTGTCTTCCTCTTTTTAGAGGGAATCCAGGCCCATGCACGTGAACAAAGAATGTGAAAGTGGATCACTTCTAGTTTGAGGCCGCTCCAAGCCTCATAGGGGGTCTTATCCTTGACAGATATATGGGGAGATTTGTTTTGGATGTATGTTGTAGAGTTAAGTTCTTCAGCCCATAGTCTCTGTGGTAGTGAATTTGCATGCAACATGCAAGATGCCATCTCCTTTAGAGATCTGTTTTTCCACTCAACAACTCTGTTTTGTTGCAGAGTGTAGGGAACTGTATGCTACAATTGGATTCCTTCCTCATGGAAAATATTATGGATCTCATGATTTACATACTCTCCCCCGTTATCAGTTCGGAGGACTTTGATCTTCTTTCCGAACTATTTCTTAACCAAGGCTTTGAAATCTTTGAGGTGTTGAAATACCTTGGATTTTTTCCTGAGAAAGTAGATCCAAGTAAAATGTGAGAAATCATCAACAAAAATGAGAACAAACCTCTCTTTGCTGATGGATGGATGCGGAAAAGGACCCATAAGGTCACTGTGGATCAAATCTAAAGGTGTAGAACCTCACTGAGACTTTCCTTTGTCGAATTTCTCTTAAGGGTGTTTTCCGAGAACACATCCCTCACATACTCCCTTGGAGAAATGGATGTATGGTACACCATAAACTAATCTGTGCTTGCTAATATATTGCATGTATCTGAAATTCAAATGTCCAAACCTTTTGTGCCATATCCGACTACTTTCATCAGCATGAGTAAGTAGTAAAGTAGAATTAGGTTCAATGAATTCAGAAAAAGTATGCAATCTAGACTGATGATTTACCTCACCAGTAGCAACCTTGGAGTTGGTTTGCAAGTCATAGATGTCCACGAAATTTAGTGTGAATATGAATTTCTTTTTGGTGTCATAATTCGTCATCTGATATACGAAGAGAAGGTTGACAGAAAGATTGGGAACATGCAACACATTCTCAAAGCTTCTGTTGGTGAGTTCAATCCTTCCTTTGCCGGTGACTTCGACAGAAGAGTTATCCCCCATCAGAATAGGAGGACCTTTGCATGCATCCAATGAAGAATAGACTGCTTCTGAGGCCGCCATGTGATGTGATGCTCCTGAATCTACAATCCAAGCATCGAGAGAGGAGTTGATGGAAATCAAGGCATGGCTAGAATTGCCTTTCTTGGAATTCAGATCTTCTGGCTTCTTATTCTTTACACCCTCGGGGATGTGATCTCCAAGGTTGTTTTGCTGAAGTATTTGAGACATCAGATCTATTTTTTTTTTCTTGCATGCATATTCTAAATGGAATCCTTTGTGACAGTACGTGCATTTCTCCCCTTTTCTTCCCTTTTCCCCTTTGGATCCAGAGGCATCAGTGAAGGGTTTTGTGTACCCTTCCTTCTTCGGATGTGCATGATATTTCCATTTATCTTTATCTTTATATTTCTGATATTTGTGTCTTCCATCATGCACAATGAGTGCATTCACCCTTGGGCCTTTGATTGTGCCCATGTTGATGAGCTTGGTTTGCTCTTGTGTCAGGGATTCGATAAAGTCCTCAAGAGAAGGCATCTTCTAGGTGGCTCCAGATGTGAATCTGACAGTGTGGAATGTGGATACAAATACAAAGATTTCAACACCAATCTTGGAGAGAATGGTGAGAACCATTTGTTTCTCCTACACCGATTTATAAACCTTGCAAGCTTTGAGTTGCGACAGTAAATCCTTGAATTTGGTAAGGAAATCTTGGATATTGTCGAAGCTTTTTGTATCCAAAGTGAGGAGCTCCACCTCCAGCATGTGTCCCCTCATCTCATCTTGTTTTCCAAAGAGCCCTTTCAAGGTTTTCCAGGCTTCATTGGGAGTCTTATAGGAATACATGTGAAAAAGGAGATCGGGAGAAATAAGACTGCAAATTGTTCCGAGTGCCTCATCCATGCGATTTAAGTACTTGAATTTTTCTATGGATGATGTCGACTCTGTATCTGTATTCATGGTTAACCTGTACAACCCTATAGATTGGAGATGTATGGCTATTTTCTCCTTTCATGCAAAATAGTTGTAAGGTGTAAGAATGAATTCTTTTTGGAATTCCATCTTTCCGTTGTTTTCAATCTTTTGTACCTGCAAAAGTTTTGGTGTAGATTTTGCTTAGCAGTGCGTCAGCTCTGGTACCATGTAAATGTGTCGAAGCTACATAGAATAGATCTAGCTAAACAATGATACACACATTTGCAGAGAGAATAGAAGAAACAAGAAGAAGGAGAGAAAGAATGAAATAAGTCTCATTAACTGTTGTGAATAATGAATAATTTACACATGATATACTCTGTATAACTCAATGAGTTTGATTGGAAGATAACCAATGCACCATAGTGGTGGTTTAGAGTGATATGGACACACACCAACAGTTACAACAATGAACTACCACCTAGTCTAGTCTCTCAGGCAGTTACGAGAGTGAACTGCCACCTAGTTGAGTTAACTNCATTCGCCCTTGGGCCTTTGATTGTGCCCATGTTGATGAGCTTGGTTTGCTCTTGTGTCAGGGATTCGATAAAGTCCTCAAGAGAAGGCATCTTCTAGGTGGCTCCAGATGTGAATCTGACAGTGTGGAATGTGGATACAAATACAAAGATTTCAACACCAATATTGGAGAGAATGGTGAGAACCATTTGTTTCTCCTCCACCGATTTATAAACCTTGCAAGCTTTGAGTTGCGACAGTAAATCCTTGAATTTGGTAAGGAAATCTTAGATATTGTCGAAGCTTTTTGTATCCAAAGTGAGCAGCTCCACCTCCAGCATGTGTCCCCTCATCTTATCTTGTTTTCCAAAGAGCTCTTCCAAGGTTTTCCAGGCTTCATTGGGAGTCTTATAGGAATATATGTGAAAAAGGAGATCGGGAGAAATAAGACTGCAAATTGTTCCGAGTGCCTCATCCATGCAATTTAAGTACTTGAATTTTTCTATGGATGATGTCGACTCTGTATCTGTATTCATGGTTAACCTGTACAACCCTATAGATTGGAGATGTATGGCTATTTTCTCCTTCCATGCAAAATAGTTGTAAGGTGTAAGAATGAATTCTTTTTGGAATTCCATCTTTCCGTTGTTTTCAACCTTTTGTACCTGCAAAAGTTTTGGTGTAGATTTTGCTTAGCAGTGCGTCAGCTCTGGTACCATGTAAATGTGTCGAAGCTACATAGAATAGATCTAGCTAAACAATGATACACACATTTGCAGAGAGAATAGAAGAAAGAAGAAGAAGGAGAGAAAGAATGAAATAAGTCTCATTAACTGTTGTGAATAATGAATAATTTACACATGATATACTCTGTATAACTCAATGAGTTTGATTGGAAGATAACCAATGCACCATAGTGGTGGTTTAGAGTGATATGGACACACACCAACAGTTACAACAGTGAACTACCACCTAGTCTAGTCTCTCAGGCAGTTACGAGAGTGAACTGCCACCTAGTTGAGTTAACTAGTCAACTAGTCTTTAGTTAACTGACTGAACAAAGAGTAGTGAGGAGTTAACTCAAGGAATCAAGGCTAATGCGCCACTCTGGTGATTATACCAAGGAAAGGTCGAATTAACATGGTGATGATCCCAATGTTGCATGGTGACAAAACCAATGCAGCATCTAAACTCAACTCAACTAGTCAAACTGAAGTGTCAACTGAAAGAGAATATTCTCCCCTAAAATATAGGAGACTGGATAACGACTAATTATGTCTAATAATCAAGGAAAAGCCTTACGAAAAATAAATCCTAGGTGTGTGTGAAGTAACTCCAACACTCCTTCGGCATGGACAAGGTCCAATACCTATGCTACATCGTTGATCAATATGGTGTGCATATGGATCCAACCAAGATCCGGGTCATCAATGACGGGCCAGTCCCAACCACACTCATTGAGCTTCAGAGCTTTTTGGGCCTTTCCAATTTCTACAGAAGGTTCGTGTTGGGATTCTCCCATATTGCATGGGCCCTCAACCAAGTAACCAGGGGTGGTGGTAAGGCAAAATTTGTGTGGGGCATGTCCCAACAACAAGCGTTCAATGATTTGAAGCAGTGCTTGTGCTCAACCCTAGTACTTTCATTAGTAGGCGTGCAACAACCCTTTGAGATCGATACATATGCTTCGGACTATGTTGTGGGTGCAATTCTTACTCAACACGACCAACTCATGGCCTATCATAGTGAGACACTATCATATGTCGTCCGTAAGTACCCTACTTACGACAAAGAAATGTACTCCATTGTGCAATCCTGCCACCAATGGAGACATTACATTCTTGGGAAAGAGACAATTATCCACACTGATCATAAGCCAATGTATTTCATGTAGACACAAGGAAAATTGCAAAATGACCTCCATCAGAAGTGGTCCACATACTTGCAGCAGTTCCACCTCAACATCAAGTATAAAACATGAAGTACCAATCGAGTCGTTGATTGCCTCAACCGACCTCCAATCCCGACACTTTCCACGGTGCTAGACTCTTGCGAACACGAGACCACTGGATGGCCCCACCTCTATGAGATAGGCCTTGACTTTGCCACCACCTACCAAATGTTTGGAAAACACTCAGTTGTCGCTAATTTCCATCTCTAGGATGGGTTGTTGTGTCGTCTGGGCCATATCTGCGTTCCATCAAGCGAGCGAGCGAAGATAATCTGGGAATCCCACTATAGTCAAGTGGCAAGACACTTTGGTGTTGAAAAGACAATGGGAGTGCTGTAGAAACATTTCTATTGGCTGAAACTTCGACATGATGTTAGCAAGTATATCAGGTCCTGCATTGCCTATGCTATTGTCAAACTGACCACTAAGAAACAGGGCATGTACACCCCTCTGCCTACTTCTGACAAACCATGGGAATCCATCTCAATGGACTACATTTCAGGCCTTCTGTCCACCAAGAGGGGAAATGATAATGTTTTTGTGGTTGTTGATCGCTTTTCTAAGATGGCGATTCTGGTTGCCTACAAGAAGAGCATCACAATAGAGGCCACTACCAAGCTATTCTTTCAACGATTCTGGGTACATTTTGGAATACCAAAAATCATTGTCTCATATCAGGACAGATGGTTCCTCAACACATTCTAGTTGAGCCTCTCGCCACTGCTGGATACCAAGCTCACCAAATCCACTTCTTTCCACCCCTAGATAGATGGCCAAACCGAGGTCGTCAATCACATGATTGTGCATATCCTACGCATGTATAATTCCAAGAAATCTCGCACATGCGACAAGAGTCTTACATATGTTCAACATAGCTACAACCGAGCCCTACATAGCTCAACCGGCCACAACCCATTTCAGGTGGGATTGGGATTCCAACCATTGGGTCCCATGGATATTGCACTACCCCTTGCGGCCACCCCGACCGACTCGCCACCTACTCCAACTGAAGTTGACAAATCCACCCGGTTCATTGAGCAGATCCATCACATCATCCAATAGGTTCAGGTTATTTTACATAAATCCAATGCAAAGTACAAGCAACACCATGATCAACATCGAGTGCCACTTAAGTTTCAGATGGGAGATAAAGTTTGGTTGCACTTGCAGAAAGAACGCCTTACAGGGTCCCATCAGAAGCTTCTCCCACTCCATTATGGACCTTCCACCATCACCAAGGTTGTGGGTGACAATGCTTTTGAGCTCAACATTCCCCCTTTCCTAGGCCTGAACCCAATATTCAACGTGGATCTCCTTTGGCCTTACTTCCCACCATTATTGGACACCTCTGAGATAATAGAACAACTGAGACCAACAGAGCTCAACTTGAATTCATATAACAGGCATCTAGTGATCATATTTTGGACACACATGTCAAGGGCACTTGCCAACAAAGGATCCAACTTTATTGAATTGTCAAAGCCGGGTAGCTCCTGCACCAAGGCAAGTGGCTCACCCGGGCCCAAATTCAGTAGAAATTTCCTCATCTGATGGGGGAACTCAACGAAATGGAGACCATTGCTTCCTAAGGAGGGAGGATTGATCCAGGCGGATATCGGTGGTCACCCACCTATTCCACTGGCTCGAAAAACAGTTTTCCACCTTGGCAATTTTTCGACAGTTTTTCGGGTTCCAAACTTTTGGGGCCATTTGAGGCCCTAAACGACGTTTTTTGGGATTTGGTGGGTCATTCAAAAATAATTCTTCTCGATTAGACCTTTCCAATGGGATATCGTGCGCCTAAAACAAAGATCGTATGAAAAATTTACGAGCTCGGGAAGTTGATGTACTAACTTACCCCAATGGGGCCCACATGAATTTTGGCGCTTCATCTCCTAGGGTTAGGTTTTTGGATGTCTAGGGTTTTGGAATTCATATTTATTGTAAAAAAAGGCCTTCGGAGCCTCATTGTAGTGATCTTCTTGTGAATGAACACAACCGACACATCTCTTCTCAGAGATAATCCACCACCATTCTAGAAAGCTTGTTTGTGTCTGCGTTTTACAGTTTCAACATATTTTCTTATTTAATAGAAACTGATTTTACTGTATCTTTGTTATGGTTCCTTGTGCTTATGTGTAACTATAATAATAATCTGTATTCATTTCGTTCTGCTCATAAAATATGGATCATTGTCCCAGTAATCCCTAACATAATCAAATATTTTATCATTTACACCTTTAAGAAGATACAATGGCAATTGTCACGATGCAAGAAGACGAGGATGAACACATATTTCCATGACTGTTGTCATAAGTGCTGTCCTCAAAGATTGTGAGCTCATATATAATACTTTGGTTGAAAAACACACTTTTCTTTTGGTCAAGTTGTCCCCCATTTTAGGCATTACATGCTCTCAACCCATACTATTTTTAATTTTCCATCCCTCTAGTGAAAATGATGTTGATCCACCTTGAGATTAGTTGTGGGTGGTAAATTAACTCACAAAATTACTGGAGTGTGATTTGGGAATTAAGGCATTAAAATTTGTTAAGGGATAGATTTTTTGTGTAATCATTATAGGGGTTGATTCACCAGTATTAACATGAAAACTTTTAGACTCAGTCCTTGGTTCTTCCTCAATTGAAAGTCAACTTGTTTCCTAAGATCCATGGTATAAAGATGACCTTCTTTATTTTCAAACTCTTCAATTCCTTGAGGGTCGAACATTAATTAAAGGTGCGTACTCAAAGAGAGAGCAAGGAGGTATACACTTCTTGTTGGGTTTTTTTTTAAGTAAGGATTGAATGGTAGGTTGTTGGAATGCCTGGATTGTGAGCACCGTAGTGAGATCTTGAAAGAAATGCATGAGGGTGTTTCTGGTAGTAATTTTGTAGTGTATGTAAAAACTCATAAGATGTTGAGGGATTTTGGCCTGATTTGTTCCACGATGCACATGGTTTTGTGAATACTTGGGAAGATTGCTAAAGATTTGTAGGCAAAGTAAACGATGTGCCCTTGCCTTTATAGCATGTGTTCATTGAGATGCCTTTCATATATAGGTTTGTATATTATTGCTCTGATTTGTCCCAACTCAGAGCCAAAGGTTATGTTTACATCCTCATTGCGATGTCTATTTCATAAAATTGACAAAAAATGTCCCCCTTAAGGAGGTCAATACTAGAAAAGTTGTTGAAATTTTAGAGAAAAATACTCTATCTAGGCCAAGGGTGCATTTAAGGATTATTACTCACAATGAGTTAGTCTTTGTGTCTATTAAAATGATGGATTTTTGTTGTAAGTATGACATTGCTTCAATGATGTGATCTAATTACTACCCTCAAGGAAATGGTCTTGTTGAGTCAACTAATTAAATATGGTTACAATATTGAGGAAGACAATCGACAAGAATTGAAGAGATTGACATTTCATGCTAACTCATCTTTTTTGGGTTATCAAAATCACACCAAATTCCATTGCTAAAACCTCTCGATATATTTTGGTCTATGGGAAAGATGCCATTTTCCCCATGACCAATACTTTTTTCCACAAGTACTTTTGGGGATGAAAAACATTAAATATTGATGGAGACATTGTACTTGTTCTTGTTGTTGACGTTACGGTAGCCGCGGGAGGTATTAACCTCCACGTGTAACCTTTGATTAGAATGGAATATTCCAGAAGCAAGGGAAACCCTAAACAAATGTGTGAAAACTCCAGAAGACAAGTCGACCTAGTAGAATAAATAATATTAGAATATTATCTTCCATAAAGACTAGTCAGCTCCACAGGAAAAAAGATAAATTGAAAATATAATTACTAGAAATTCAAGTTGGCCCAGCCATAAAAGTCACTAGACAGATTAATATAGATAAAGGACGTTTTAGCTCATTTGTACACCCAGTTAGAGAACAAGTCTTGTGGAGAGCTGCAGTTTCAACTGCAAGGAGGAATAAGGGTGTATGGTCATCTCTTAGTCTTGGTCTATCTCTAGCGCTATCAAGTGGTATTATTGGTGATTCTCTTGGTCATATTCTTGGTGATACTCTTGGTGATATTCTTGGTGATGTCCTAGATAAGTATGGCGCAAATTCAAGAGAGTAGTGTAGTTGCAGATACTGCAGTTGTGTATGGTACTTGTTCTGTGGATATGGAGACTCTCTCTCTTGTATGCTACCATCGGAGAAGAAGTTCTCTACTTGTCTTGAGTTGTTGCTGCAGTTAGCAGCTAGGATTTATCTATTGGTTCTGGTATGGATTTTCGAAATAATTATGTCAAAGGTTAAGGTGCTCGAGGGTGGATTCGTGCCTATGGATGGGTGACAATAAAGATATTGTCTATGGTGAAAATGAGCTCACCTATTATTTTAGCAGGTTACGACTCCACACTATCTTCAGACCGTGTAACCACAGGAAGGTATATTGGGAAGTTCATTGTCAAGCTCATTATAACACCAGTTGCAGTCAGGTTTTGCAGTGACAACACATCCTAACCAATTTGTTCGAGATCCTAAAGTGAAGTGTTTGGCATATTTATTTGACATCCTAGTGCTCCCTAGCCTAGTGCACCTCTTGGCACCCTAAACTAGAAAAATCATCAGGTTTTAGTTTTTGGTAAAAGACAAAGGTTGACTGGTTAAAGTCAAAGTCAAAGGTTGACTTCTGGTCAAATTTACTTTGTGGTCAAAGTTGAAATTTCAAAGTTTCTAGCTTGTTTTAATCATTGAATACTTTGATTATGTTTCTAATATCTTCTTATCAAGATGGTGTCTAGTTTCAAATTATAAAGACAAGTTGGATGATGCTACACAGATTTCAAAGGTATGCACTTGTCATGAGTATGTTTGCAGGGAATTTACTATAGACCTTGTCCAAGAAGTGATTTTGGATTCAATACATTCAAAGGAACAAGTGCACTCTCCCTAGTAGTTGAAGCTTCAGGTTCCAGGTTTGATTGATTAAATTGATAAGTTTCAAATTTGCACATACCAAGGTTGATAGTTGCTACATTAGAAATTGTGAAAGCAATCTTTGAAATGTTGTATCATTACTAGGTGTAATGAATTCTTGATTTCATTTGATATAAATGATTATTACACTTATTTGCAAAATTAACTAACATCTCCTCTAGAGAGATATTTATTGTTTTTCTCCCGGGAAGGTCATCTTGGTCATACTATGATGATCACCATGAAATTTTTATTCATTCTTGTTATCATAGATAATTGTTCTTATGAAAATGATATTATACTGGAAATACATTTATTGTTCTTATCTCGGGAAGGTTATCTTAAAAGATTTCATGGAGGCTACCATGGAGATGTATTTGTTTGTTTCAATGGAAGAATGATTGATCACAACAAGAGTGTTGAAGAATGTTGTTTGCTATTTTCCTTTGTTATTGTTCTTGTTCCAGGAAAGTCACATGTGATAGCTCTAGGATGGAGCTACAATGATAGTTGCAAGCACGAAGTAGATGACTTCAGGAATGGTGAAGCAAATGGCCTCACCAAGTATCAATTATAAAGGAGGCATGGAAATAAAAAGAAGTTTTGGACATCCTTCACTCAGATCCATGTCAACCTTCTCACTAAATGACCAGGACTGTGATGAGGTCCATGATAAAGATCTTGTAGCTCCCATGATTGCAGTTGCAAAAG
>JASDQU010883487.1:11804-21890 GCA_032191745.1 Picea mariana
CGAGGTCGTCAATCACATGATTGTGCATATCCTACGCATGTATAATTCCAAGAAATCTCGCACATGCGACAAGAGTCTTACATATGTTCAACATAGCTACAACCGAGCCCTACATAGCTCAACCGGCCACAACCCATTTCAGGTGGGATTGGGATTCCAACCATTGGGTCCCATGGATATTGCACTACCCCTTGCGGCCACCCCGACCGACTCGCCACCTACTCCAACTGAAGTTGACAAATCCACCCGGTTCATTGAGCAGATCCATCACATCATCCAATAGGTTCAGGTTATTTTACATAAATCCAATGCAAAGTACAAGCAACACCATGATCAACATCGAGTGCCACTTAAGTTTCAGATGGGAGATAAAGTTTGGTTGCACTTGCAGAAAGAACGCCTTACAGGGTCCCATCAGAAGCTTCTCCCACTCCATTATGGACCTTCCACCATCACCAAGGTTGTGGGTGACAATGCTTTTGAGCTCAACATTCCCCCTTTCCTAGGCCTGAACCCAATATTCAACGTGGATCTCCTTTGGCCTTACTTCCCACCATTATTGGACACCTCTGAGATAATAGAACAACTGAGACCAACAGAGCTCAACTTGAATTCATATAACAGGCATCTAGTGATCATATTTTGGACACACATGTCAAGGGCACTTGCCAACAAAGGATCCAACTTTATTGAATTGTCAAAGCCGGGTAGCTCCTGCACCAAGGCAAGTGGCTCACCCGGGCCCAAATTCAGTAGAAATTTCCTCATCTGATGGGGGAACTCAACGAAATGGAGACCATTGCTTCCTAAGGAGGGAGGATTGATCCAGGCGGATATCGGTGGTCACCCACCTATTCCACTGGCTCGAAAAACAGTTTTCCACCTTGGCAATTTTTCGACAGTTTTTCGGGTTCCAAACTTTTGGGGCCATTTGAGGCCCTAAACGACGTTTTTTGGGATTTGGTGGGTCATTCAAAAATAATTCTTCTCGATTAGACCTTTCCAATGGGATATCGTGCGCCTAAAACAAAGATCGTATGAAAAATTTACGAGCTCGGGAAGTTGATGTACTAACTTACCCCAATGGGGCCCACATGAATTTTGGCGCTTCATCTCCTAGGGTTAGGTTTTTGGATGTCTAGGGTTTTGGAATTCATATTTATTGTAAAAAAAGGCCTTCGGAGCCTCATTGTAGTGATCTTCTTGTGAATGAACACAACCGACACATCTCTTCTCAGAGATAATCCACCACCATTCTAGAAAGCTTGTTTGTGTCTGCGTTTTACAGTTTCAACATATTTTCTTATTTAATAGAAACTGATTTTACTGTATCTTTGTTATGGTTCCTTGTGCTTATGTGTAACTATAATAATAATCTGTATTCATTTCGTTCTGCTCATAAAATATGGATCATTGTCCCAGTAATCCCTAACATAATCAAATATTTTATCATTTACACCTTTAAGAAGATACAATGGCAATTGTCACGATGCAAGAAGACGAGGATGAACACATATTTCCATGACTGTTGTCATAAGTGCTGTCCTCAAAGATTGTGAGCTCATATATAATACTTTGGTTGAAAAACACACTTTTCTTTTGGTCAAGTTGTCCCCCATTTTAGGCATTACATGCTCTCAACCCATACTATTTTTAATTTTCCATCCCTCTAGTGAAAATGATGTTGATCCACCTTGAGATTAGTTGTGGGTGGTAAATTAACTCACAAAATTACTGGAGTGTGATTTGGGAATTAAGGCATTAAAATTTGTTAAGGGATAGATTTTTTGTGTAATCATTATAGGGGTTGATTCACCAGTATTAACATGAAAACTTTTAGACTCAGTCCTTGGTTCTTCCTCAATTGAAAGTCAACTTGTTTCCTAAGATCCATGGTATAAAGATGACCTTCTTTATTTTCAAACTCTTCAATTCCTTGAGGGTCGAACATTAATTAAAGGTGCGTACTCAAAGAGAGAGCAAGGAGGTATACACTTCTTGTTGGGTTTTTTTTTAAGTAAGGATTGAATGGTAGGTTGTTGGAATGCCTGGATTGTGAGCACCGTAGTGAGATCTTGAAAGAAATGCATGAGGGTGTTTCTGGTAGTAATTTTGTAGTGTATGTAAAAACTCATAAGATGTTGAGGGATTTTGGCCTGATTTGTTCCACGATGCACATGGTTTTGTGAATACTTGGGAAGATTGCTAAAGATTTGTAGGCAAAGTAAACGATGTGCCCTTGCCTTTATAGCATGTGTTCATTGAGATGCCTTTCATATATAGGTTTGTATATTATTGCTCTGATTTGTCCCAACTCAGAGCCAAAGGTTATGTTTACATCCTCATTGCGATGTCTATTTCATAAAATTGACAAAAAATGTCCCCCTTAAGGAGGTCAATACTAGAAAAGTTGTTGAAATTTTAGAGAAAAATACTCTATCTAGGCCAAGGGTGCATTTAAGGATTATTACTCACAATGAGTTAGTCTTTGTGTCTATTAAAATGATGGATTTTTGTTGTAAGTATGACATTGCTTCAATGATGTGATCTAATTACTACCCTCAAGGAAATGGTCTTGTTGAGTCAACTAATTAAATATGGTTACAATATTGAGGAAGACAATCGACAAGAATTGAAGAGATTGACATTTCATGCTAACTCATCTTTTTTGGGTTATCAAAATCACACCAAATTCCATTGCTAAAACCTCTCGATATATTTTGGTCTATGGGAAAGATGCCATTTTCCCCATGACCAATACTTTTTTCCACAAGTACTTTTGGGGATGAAAAACATTAAATATTGATGGAGACATTGTACTTGTTCTTGTTGTTGACGTTACGGTAGCCGCGGGAGGTATTAACCTCCACGTGTAACCTTTGATTAGAATGGAATATTCCAGAAGCAAGGGAAACCCTAAACAAATGTGTGAAAACTCCAGAAGACAAGTCGACCTAGTAGAATAAATAATATTAGAATATTATCTTCCATAAAGACTAGTCAGCTCCACAGGAAAAAAGATAAATTGAAAATATAATTACTAGAAATTCAAGTTGGCCCAGCCATAAAAGTCACTAGACAGATTAATATAGATAAAGGACGTTTTAGCTCATTTGTACACCCAGTTAGAGAACAAGTCTTGTGGAGAGCTGCAGTTTCAACTGCAAGGAGGAATAAGGGTGTATGGTCATCTCTTAGTCTTGGTCTATCTCTAGCGCTATCAAGTGGTATTATTGGTGATTCTCTTGGTCATATTCTTGGTGATACTCTTGGTGATATTCTTGGTGATGTCCTAGATAAGTATGGCGCAAATTCAAGAGAGTAGTGTAGTTGCAGATACTGCAGTTGTGTATGGTACTTGTTCTGTGGATATGGAGACTCTCTCTCTTGTATGCTACCATCGGAGAAGAAGTTCTCTACTTGTCTTGAGTTGTTGCTGCAGTTAGCAGCTAGGATTTATCTATTGGTTCTGGTATGGATTTTCGAAATAATTATGTCAAAGGTTAAGGTGCTCGAGGGTGGATTCGTGCCTATGGATGGGTGACAATAAAGATATTGTCTATGGTGAAAATGAGCTCACCTATTATTTTAGCAGGTTACGACTCCACACTATCTTCAGACCGTGTAACCACAGGAAGGTATATTGGGAAGTTCATTGTCAAGCTCATTATAACACCAGTTGCAGTCAGGTTTTGCAGTGACAACACATCCTAACCAATTTGTTCGAGATCCTAAAGTGAAGTGTTTGGCATATTTATTTGACATCCTAGTGCTCCCTAGCCTAGTGCACCTCTTGGCACCCTAAACTAGAAAAATCATCAGGTTTTAGTTTTTGGTAAAAGACAAAGGTTGACTGGTTAAAGTCAAAGTCAAAGGTTGACTTCTGGTCAAATTTACTTTGTGGTCAAAGTTGAAATTTCAAAGTTTCTAGCTTGTTTTAATCATTGAATACTTTGATTATGTTTCTAATATCTTCTTATCAAGATGGTGTCTAGTTTCAAATTATAAAGACAAGTTGGATGATGCTACACAGATTTCAAAGGTATGCACTTGTCATGAGTATGTTTGCAGGGAATTTACTATAGACCTTGTCCAAGAAGTGATTTTGGATTCAATACATTCAAAGGAACAAGTGCACTCTCCCTAGTAGTTGAAGCTTCAGGTTCCAGGTTTGATTGATTAAATTGATAAGTTTCAAATTTGCACATACCAAGGTTGATAGTTGCTACATTAGAAATTGTGAAAGCAATCTTTGAAATGTTGTATCATTACTAGGTGTAATGAATTCTTGATTTCATTTGATATAAATGATTATTACACTTATTTGCAAAATTAACTAACATCTCCTCTAGAGAGATATTTATTGTTTTTCTCCCGGGAAGGTCATCTTGGTCATACTATGATGATCACCATGAAATTTTTATTCATTCTTGTTATCATAGATAATTGTTCTTATGAAAATGATATTATACTGGAAATACATTTATTGTTCTTATCTCGGGAAGGTTATCTTAAAAGATTTCATGGAGGCTACCATGGAGATGTATTTGTTTGTTTCAATGGAAGAATGATTGATCACAACAAGAGTGTTGAAGAATGTTGTTTGCTATTTTCCTTTGTTATTGTTCTTGTTCCAGGAAAGTCACATGTGATAGCTCTAGGATGGAGCTACAATGATAGTTGCAAGCACGAAGTAGATGACTTCAGGAATGGTGAAGCAAATGGCCTCACCAAGTATCAATTATAAAGGAGGCATGGAAATAAAAAGAAGTTTTGGACATCCTTCACTCAGATCCATGTCAACCTTCTCACTAAATGACCAGGACTGTGATGAGGTCCATGATAAAGATCTTGTAGCTCCCATGATTGCAGTTGCAAAAGRAGGTAAGAATTTTGTATCAAACATGGTAGAACCATAGAGATTTGAAGATCCACACCAAGATAAGACTAAGAAGAGAAGACCAACTTRAACTCATGAGATCATGTGGAGAAGTATGGTGCTCCAGATAGAACTTTCAAAGAAATTTAGAAGTCAAAACCATATTCGAGTTACATAACTCTCCACCTTTGAAGAAGAAGTAAAACAAAAAGAATAGAAGGAAGCTGTGATGGAAGAATATCAATCATGAAAAACAATGTATGAAATTTTTTCCTACATGAGTTTACAAGATAAAGCATGTAGTGGATGAAAGTATCGATAAATACAAGGTAAGATTTGTGGCTAGAGGTTTCTCCCAGTAGGAGGGAGAAGCTTATGATGAGATGTTTGATCCAGTTTCCAGATATACATATAAGCCACCATATCTCTACCAGCGTCCATGGGCTGGAGTTTACATCAGATGGATGTAAAGACTGCCTTTCTCAATGGAGTAATTGAGGAATAGGTATATATAGAGAAACCTCAAAGGTTTGAGATACACCCAAGAGAAACCCATGTATGCAGATTGAAGAAGGAATTATTTGGATTCGAGCAAGATCCAAGAGCTTGGTGCAAAGCCTCTCAATATTCAAGTTAAGAAAGAGCTAGCCTCAAAATTTGATATGAAGGACCTTGGTCTCATGCACTATTAATTGGGACTAGAAGTATGGCATAAGTGTGGCGAAGTCTTCTTAGGGAAAGGGAAGTATGTTGTAAAGATCTTTCAAAAGTTTGGGATGATGGATTGCAAATCCATGACAAATCCCATGGTGACAGATCTGAGGAAGTTGAGAGACTCTGATTCTGATCCAGTAAACTCGTCCCTATACCGATAGTTGATTGTCTCATTGATGTATTTGGTTAATACCCGGTCAGGCATTTTCTTTGCTGTGAACACGTTGAGTAAGTTCTAGGTGGAACCTATACATGAGCATTGGATAGTTGCAAAACATATTTTGAGATACCTTCGTGGGACGCTAAACTATGGTTTGAGATATGCCTCAAACAATGACGTAAAACTGCATGGATTTACTGATTCAGATTGGGTAGGGAGTGAAGATGAAAAAAATAGTACTTCTGGTACGTGTTTCATTTTGGGATCTACTATGATATCATGGGCTAGCAGGAAACAAAATTATGTTTCACTCAGCACTGCAAAAGCAGAGTATATTGCATCTTGTGATGCTTGTACGAAAGTAGTGTGGTTCTGTAAGCTGGTTTCTAGACTGTTTGATCAGGTGCTGGATTCAACCATGATATATTGTGAAAACCAGAGCTATGTGAAGCTCTCAGAATGCCCAGTGTTCCATGATAGGTCAAAGCACATTGAGATAAAGTACTATTTTCTTCATGATAAAGTCCAGAGGGGAGAAGTGGTTCTCCAGTATATCTCCATTGATGAGCATACAAAAAATATTTTGACTAAGCCTCTATCCAAGATAAAGTTTGCATACTTGAGGGACAAGTTGGGGCTTATGGAGACTGCTCCCTTGGTTGAAATGGAGGAGATGACTTCCTCGGTTGGGAGGGAGCATTGATACATGGCATCATGGAATGTTAGTGAGTTGAGGATCTTTATCATGCTAGTACAACTTAGAGATGGTCATACAACTTAGAGATGATGCTTTCATAATGATAGATATGATCATGCTAGTACAAATCAGATATGATATAGATGGTTGTAGTTGTTGATACAATGGCATGAGGATCATCGTGCTAGAAAAACTTAGAGGTGGGCATACAACTTAGATATGATGTATTGGCATCATTCTATTTATGTTCATGCTAGTACAACTTAGAGACGATGCTGGTGAGCTGCATCATGCTAGATATGGCCATGCGAGTATAGATTAGATGTGACATACAACTTATATATGATGTATTGACATCATGCTAGATATGTCATGCTAGTACGGCTTAGAGATGACCATACAACTTATATATGATGCATGGGGCTCATGTCATGCTAGATATGATCATACAAGTACAACTTAGATATGATGCATTGGCACCATGCTATATATGTCATGCTAGTACGACTTAGAGATGATCATACAACTTAGAGGTGACATAGTGAGGCACTAATCTACATCATGCAAGTACAACTTAGAGGTGTCATACAACTTAGATATGATGCATTGGAATCATGCTATATATGTCATGCTAGTATGACTTGGAGATGATGTAGATGATACTCCATATCACACCAATACAACTTAGATATGGTGCATTCACATCATGATAGTACGACTTAGAGGTGATGCAATTGATGACATTATTGATGAAGGATGATATCAGATGATATAATTTGATTGTTGTGGAGACTATATGTCTCTGGACAGTAGATGTATACTACTCTAGTGGATGTGCTCCACCAGTAGTGACTGTGTGTCACTGGTTAGTAGTTGTATGCTTCTAGGAGTGGTTGCATACTACTGGGCAATAGTTGTGTACTACTATGGATAAACACAGTTGTGTTCTATTGGATGACATTGTAGCAGCTATATGCTACTATCTGATGGCCATGGAGACTACCACTAGTGTTGGAGATGATTGCCAGCTAGATGGATAGTCAATGTGCTGGTGGACAGACATTCTCCAGGTGGAAAATGGTCCAGGTTGACAAATTACTGACGTATCATGGACTAGTTTTATCCTAAGGCACAAATTGTGGCTCGATTAGGAAAATGGTTCAGGACCAATATTCTCCTRAGGCACAATTATTGGCCTGATCAGGTTGAATAGTCATCCCCTTAAGGACATGACGTCCYGATTAAGGTGGTTGATATGAGACTGATATTTTCTAAGGAATATGGGTAGAGATTGATCTCTATGGTACATATAACCTGATTAGAAAATAGAGACGTACATTCCTGTAGGAATGGTCTTTGTAGCCCATGGTGTGGCTTTCAACATCTGGGAGGAATGGCATTCTTCTAGGATGTAGGTTCGGATTAGAAGAATGGTCCTTGTATCCCATTGCGGGGCTTTTAGCATCTATTGGGACAAATATTCTTCTAGGACGCATAGATTAGAAGAATGGTCCCTATATCACTCTATTGAGTGGGTGACTCATGCGAGACACTCTGCTGAGTGCACTAAGTTTAGCACATGACTTATTCAACATCATGCCCGATTACTTAGATGGAGTATGGCCTCGAGAGATGATGCAAACAATGATGTATGTTGATGCCAGGATGCTATCAAACGATACTGATAGTGATGATGATGCTTGTGACTTGATCTGTGTGATCGTGAGATATCATGTGTGGCTATGATGATACTACCTACATAATGGTCTATGTATGATCAAGACCATTACTGTTAATACCTCCCTAGCTAGGAGTGAGTGTTGATGTTATGGTAGCTACGGGAGGTATTAACCTCCACATGTAACCTTTGACTAGAATGGGATATTTTGGAAGCAAGGGAAACCCTAAATAGATGTGTGAAAACCCTAGAAGACAAGTCAACCTAGCAGAATAAATAATATTAGAATATTATCTTCCAGAAAGACAAGTCGACTCCAGAGGAGAAAGATAAACATAAAATATAATTACCAGAAAGTTAGGTCGGCCCAACCAAAAAAGTCATTGAAAAGATTAATATAAATAGAGGACATTTTAGCTCATTTGTACACCCAGTTAGAGCACGAGTCTTGTGGAAAGCTACAGTTGCATCTACAACTGCAACTGCAAGGAGGAATACAAGAGTATGGTCATCTCTTGGTCTTGGTATCTCTCTAGCGATATCAAGTGATATTGTTGGTGATTCTCTAGGTGATATTCTTGGTGATACTCTTGGTGATATTATTGGTGATGTACTAGATAAGTATGGCGCAAGTTTAAGAGAGTAGTGCAACTGGAGCTGATGCAGTTGTGTATGGTACTTGTTCCATGGATATGAAAACTCTCTCTCTTGTGCGCTACCCTTGGAGAAGGAACGCTCTACTTGTCTTGAGTTGTTGCTGCAGTTAACAACTAGGGTTTATCTGTTGGTTCTAGTATGGCTTTCCGAAATAAATTTTTCAAAGGTTAAGGTGCTCGGGGGTGGCTTCGTGCCTATGGATGGGTGACAATAGAGATATTGTCTATGGTGAAAATGAGCACACTTATTATTTTAACACTTGGCCTTCGAGAAGAAAGAGAGAACAACTTGGAATCCATCTATAAAGATCCATTGAGGATAAGTAAAATTTTGACAAAAAAATTTCCATCAAAGAATTTGAGGTTGGGAAAATGGTGTTACTTTGGTACAAAGATCAAGCAAAACCTTCAATGCATAGAGTACTTGACTCATTATGGTTAGGTCCATACATCATTGCATAGAATCTTAGTCCCAATCTCTTAAAGCTCAAGTATGTAAACTAAACAAAATTAAAATTGTTTGTCAATAATGAAAACTCAAACTTTTTTTTTGCTTGAAAATACTCAACAATGTGGACTTTTGCAGATACCGTACACATACAAAACTTTGTACACATGCAAAAAAAGGTCTCTAGATTTTTTTTGGTATTTCCCTTGACCTAGTCCACTTTGCCTACAATGTAGCCTAAACATTCTACGAACTAATGTTTTTCCATCCACTCAAAATATCGAGAAGTGAAACCAATATTTCAGCTTGAAATCTAACAAGAACTATTTTGGATTGATGAATTGTAAATATTAGATACTAACATTGCATAATCTAGTTAAAGTAGGGGTCTTTGAGGGTGCTAAACTCATTTCCACATTAAAAACAACAATTTCATCACCATTATTATATTTTTAACATATATTACATACCAAAATTTCAAAAAAAAATTATCACAAAATATCAAATTCATAAAACATTTAACCTTTTTCAAACAATACACTGTTATAAGGTGAAATACCTTAAAAAAGTTTTGGGACTTTTACGCTTTATTCATTCTTCTAAATGCTTTTGTAATTCAATACCCTTGCATTGAACTTACCAAATTTGTATTTCTTAAAACTCATTAAAAACTCTTATTTTTAATTAGAACCACCTATGACCTCAATTTTTATGCCATGCAAATCCTAAATAATATATATTTGAGTTTTCTTAATCAATACTAATTTTATTTTTATCTTAATCTTTTTTATGTCAAGATGGAAATGTTAACTTTGGGTGATGCGTTTGAGCTTCCTTCATAGATGGTACTTTCC
>JASDQU010883488.1:13275-25458 GCA_032191745.1 Picea mariana
AAAGAAACAATGTTGGTGTTGATTTTCCTCCAAGTGCGGATTTTCAAGATACTGATAAAGGTTTTCAAAGCACTAAGCAAGATGGTGAAACTTTTCACTCAAGTGGGGATTTTGAAAGCAATGAAGATGATTATGTCAATAGTGGACACAATGCTGATGATTATTTTCCTCCAAATGATTATGTTGATGATGATGTTCTCAAACATTCAGATGCAACAAATGAATGTGATCGACATTCTCTAGTTCAGTCTCCTGACAATGTTTTGCTTGATACTCCTTGTGGTGATAAGGAAAATCCTTCTAGTGAGGATGATGAAATAGTGGAGACATTGCAAAGAAACATTGTGTCTAGGACCAAGATTAGACCTTTTTATATCGATCCAAATCATTCTAGTTATACAAGGTCTAGGAAATAATTTCTCACTAAATCAATTTCCATAAAAGAATTGATTTCAAGTTTATGTTGTCAAAAGAAGTGTTTGAAAAACATTGACTACATGTATGCCTTGAATAAAAGGAATACATATTTGTCAATGAATAAGAGCATGCAAAATCATATTTGATGGGGTGCATGATATCCACCAATACAATATATGATTATCACATTGGAAATATTTTACTTTGCAGAAAGACTTTCAGAAAAAATCATTCAATTGGTAATCTTCGTCTATCAAGAATCCAGACAAGGTTGGAAAAAGATCCATCATTTTATTCAAAGGTATATCATGGACGGGAGAGTGGGCCATTCACAAACACTGCATTGCCATGGATGTGTGATTTCTTTTTCAAACATGGAGAGTGTATGCCAGATAGAGACACAATACATATTCCAGATAATTTTTCAAGGAGGGAAATCTACAACTTATTCAAAAGATATGCTGAAGGTGTTGAAGGAAAGGGTAATTTTATTACATATCCATATTTTACAAGAATATAAAAGAAACAATTCAACAATGTCTGTATTCCTAAGAAGTCAAGGATGAAGATTTGAAGTATATGTGCTACTCTTAAATCAAGAAGAGATAAATCTGAAAGGGAAAAAAGAGATATGTATTTACTATTTTTTTTTTTTTAAATTGAATAGTTATCAACAATGAAAACATATGATCAATATTTCCATTTTATGTCATGTGCAGATTTCATAATCAAACCACTTCAAGAACATCAAAATCAACAATCAAGTGAAAGAAAAAAGTTGTACAAACATCGGAAGAAGTGTTATGATGCTCCAAACAAATATTTAGGTATGATAACTAATGGCATGGACCAGAATAAAACACTTCTACCACATTTTGTCCATACACCCAAAAATTTACAGGAAGATAATTTCATTCAGTTTCACTTGGTTGATTGTATGGTTTTCAATGGAAAAATGTGTCAAAGAGTTTACTTCACAGCTCCAAATATTCATAATGATGCAAACCTGACCATCACCATAATTCATCATGTGCTCACTCACTGGTCTGGAAATCTTCCTCAAGTTCTCTATCTATAGTTGGACAACACTAGTCGTGAAAATAAAAATCAGATTGTGTTTAGATATCTAAGCATGCTTGTTGAAATGAGAATCTTTCAAAAGGTGAAAGTTGGTTTCTTTTTTGTTGGACACACTCATGATCATATTGATCAAATGTTCAGTCGTTTTTTAATAACATTGAAAAGGAAAAATGTTGGAAGTCTACCATCATTGATTGAATGTATCAAGAACGCATACATTCCAGAGTCTGGTTTTCATATATTAGAAGAAATTGTTGACATGCGAAGATTATTTAGGGATTAGATCGTGAAGAAAAATGTATTGAGCAACTTAATGACATTAGCTTCCAACATCAATTTTGTTTCAAAAAAATTGATGGGAAAACACTTATATGGGGAAATCAGTATTCAACTACTACAAAATGGGGGCCTTCATCAGGTTTAACATTTTTGAAGTTCATTCCAGATCGTCCAATTTTTGCATCAACTTTTTTATTTTTACAATAAGTTGCTGAAATCCATAATGCACGAAGGCGTAATAGAGATGTAGATTATTCTGAATGCCTAGAAGAAATTAAAAAGTCCATTAATGATACATATGAGTACTTTGATGTTGTTGATTCTATTTGGTGGGAGTCTTTTTTCAATAGTCAAAGTGACATAATTTCAAGCTCAACAAATGAAGATACAATGTTGTGGATTCCATTTCATTGGCCACAAAATATGCCAAACGAATCTGAAAAAAAAAACATTGTTGAAGTTCAAGAATCTCAAGGTGTTATTGAGATTACACAAGTAGAGGAAATATAAATGTATATTGGTTCGCGAAGGTCACGTGCACAACGTGAAGCCACGGAAGACCTTTACAGGGTTTCAGTACAAGATATTAAGGAGGGTAGCATGATTGCAATTTTAACGACCGAAGATCCACATCGTTATCCATTCGAGATAGAAAATGTTATAAAGATTGAGAAAAAAAATGATGATGTTATTGCAATTGAAGTGCATTGGTATGCAACAAGTACACACCCATTCAATGGTGTGTACAAGCCAGAGATGGTGGTTGAGAAACATGCCAATAGAAATAGAAAAAGAGNATCGTTATCCATTCGAGATAGAAAATGTTATAAAGATTGAGAAAAAAAATGATGATGTTATTGCAATTGAAGTGCATTGGTATGCAACAAGTACACACCCATTCAATGGTGTGTACAAGCCAGAGATGGTGGTTGAGAAACATGCCAATAGAAATAGAAAAAGAAAGTGTCAAAATACAACTTGTCGTCGCATTGACCTCTTAAAATTAGATGATGTTGACATACTTGTTTATGACTTCAATTTGACAAAGAGATGAACTCTTCACTCCAAGACAACATAGATTATTAAGAGGTTGTTTTCGCAAGAAATAAATGTAAGATGGGAATCTGTTGAACCTAGTTGTAGATCTAGAATGCATTTGACATCTGAAATGTTGGCCATGCATATAGACTCAGATGGTGCATTCATCGACAATAGAGAAGATTATGGATCATCTACATCTTCATCAAAACATTCATTTGAAGACAATGTAGTCTCTAATGGTATTTTATAAACCATGAGTCAAATTGAATAAGTGTATGGAACATTTTACAAATTTTTGATCCATATGATGCTTGTATGGTAACTAAAAAAGAGCATTGAACTTACATATGATCTTACATGAAGTTATGAATCTTTTGTTATTGAACTTACATATGATCTTACATGAAATTATGAATCTTTTGTTATGTTTTATGAATGATATGTTTTTTTTATTATGGTTAATATAATAAAATTTCTTAGCTCATATGTTTTGAATATGGTCAATATAACAATATTTTTAAGAAATTATTTATGTTTCATTCAATGTAATTTGCATTTACTTTTTTATTATTAAAAATAGAAAATTACTAAAAAGTGACGTTGAATTTTTAAAATATATTGTGATATTTTCATGGCATTATGTATTATTACCTTGTGCTTTGCGTGATAATAACATTTAAAAAGTAAACATTTAAGGGTTGTTTTTATGATTTTATTTACAGTAATGATGGGTTTTTTTACCACATTATAAAAATGTGTCATTTTCATACCCCAATTTTAGAATGGGTGTTACCGGTAGCAGTGCTTTTCAATTTGATGGTTGATTTTGAGGTTTTGGTTTTAATGGTACCAAGTGAAAAGAATACGATTTCAAATGATCTCAAAATTTAACGTTTTGAAAATAAAAGAAAAAATTCAAAAAACATCTTATTTGTTTTTAGGCGCTGATTTTAAGGTGTTTTTAAGCTACTGTCTAAGTTTTGAAGGCCATGTTTGAAAAATGTTGTAATTTTGACCATGTTTTAAAAAATGATGCTATCGGTAGCACCACTTTTTTATTTAGGCATTGATTTTGATGTTTTTAATGCAAAAATATGGGTTTTTTGGGCCAGAGTTCTCGTTTTGAGGTCATAGTTCTCATTAAGTTGGTAACTATGTTGTGTGATTTCAGTATGACATAGCTTCTTTACTTGGGCCACATCATCAGTGCACAGGGAGTACAGGTACACCAGGATATGATCATGGTCATTCGGGATTGGCCAACACCCAGGAACGTGACCGAGTTGAGGAGTTTCTTTGGGCTATGCAACTATTACAGGAGGTTTGTTAGGGGTTTTTCTCAGCTTGGAGCACCATTTACAGATCTCACCCGACATGGGGCCTTCATCTAGACCGATGAGTCACAAAAAAACCTTTGATCACATGAAGGAAGTCATGGGCACCTGTCATCGGCATCAAATATTCATAATGATGCAAATTTGATCATCACCATAATTCATCATGTGCTCACTCACCGGTTTGGAAATCTTCCTTAAGTTCTCCATCTACAGTTGGACAACACTAGTCGTGAAAATAAAAAATCAAATTGTGTTTGGATATCTAAGCATGCTTGTTGAAATGAAAACCTTTCAAAAGGTGAAAGTTGGTTTCCTTCTTGTTGGACACACTCATGATCATATTGATCAAATGTTCAGTCGTTTTTCAATAACATTGAAGAGGAAAAATGTTGGAAGTCTACCATCATTGATTGAATGTATCAAGAAAACATACATTCCAGAGCCTGTTTTTCATATATTGGAAGAAATTCTTGACATGAGAAGATTTATTCAGGGATCACATCGTGAAGAAAAATGTATTGAGCAACTTAATGACATTAGCTTCCAACATCAATTTTGTTTCAAAAAAATTGATGGGAAAACACTTATATGGGGAAAACAATATTCAACTACTACAAAATGGGGGCCTTCATCAGGTTTATGATTTTTGAAGTTCATTGCAGATCGTCCAATTTTTGCATCAAAGTTTTTATTTTTACAAGCAATTGCTGAAATCCATAATGCACGAAGGCATAATAGAGATGTAGATTATTCTGGATGCCTGAAAGAAATTAAAAAGTCCATTAAGAATACCTATGAGTACTTTGATGTTGATTCTATTTGGTGGGAGTCTTTTTTCAATAGTCAAAGTGACATAATTTCAAGCTCAACAAATGAAGATACAATGTTGAGGACTCCATTTCATTGGCCACAAAATATGCCAAACGAATCTGAAGAAACATTGTTGAAGTTCAAGAATCTCAAGGTGCTATTGAGATTACACAAACAGAGGAAAGAGAAATGTATATTGGTTCGCGAAGGTCACATGCACAACGTGAAGCCATGGAAGACCTTTACATGGGTTCAGTACAAGATATTAAGGAAAGTAGCATGATTGCAGTTTTAATGACTAAAGATCCACATGGTTATCCATTCTAGATAAGAAAGGCTCTAAAGATTGAGAAAGAAAATGATGATGTTATTGCAATTGAAGTGCATTGGTATGCAACAAATACACACCCATTCAATGGTGTGTACAAGCCAGAGATGGTGGTTGAGAAACATGTCAATAGAAAGAGAAAAAGAAAGGGTCAAAATATAATTCGTCATCGCACTGACCTCTTAAAATTAGATGATGTTGACATACTTGTTTATGATTTCAATTTGACAAAGAGAGGAACTCTTCGCTCCAAGACAACAAAGATTATCAAGAGATTGCTGCCGCAAGAAATAAATGCAAGATGAGAGTTTGTTGAACCTAGTCGTAGATTTAAAAGGCATTTGACATCTGAAATGTTGGGTATGCATGTAGACTCAAATGGTGCATTCATCGAAAATAAAGAAGAGTATGGATAATCTACATCTTCATCAAAACATTCATTTGAAGACAATGTAGACTTTGATGGTATTTCAGAAACCATGAGTCAATCTGAATAAGTGTATGGAACATTTTACGAATTTTTGATCCATATGATGTTTGTATGGTAACTGAAAAAGAGCATTGAACTTACATATGATCTTACATGAAGTTATGAATATTTTGTTATGTTTTATGAATGATATGTTTTTTTATTATGTATAATATAGTAAAATTTCTTAACTCATATGTTTTGAATATGGTCAATATAACAATATTTTTAAGAAATTATTTATGTTTCATTCAATGTAACTTATATTTACTTTTTTATTATTAAAAAGCGACGTTGAATTTTTAAAGTATATTGTGATATTTTCATGGCATTATGTATTACCTTGTGCTTTGTGTGATAATAACATTTAAAAAGTAAACATTTAAGGGTTGCTTTTATGATTTTGTTTACAGTAATGATGAGTTCTTTTACCACATTATAAAAATGTGTCATTTTCATACCCCAATTTTAGAATGAGTGCTTCCGATAGCAGTAATTTTCAATTTGATGGTTGATTTTGAGGTTTTGGTTTTAATGGTACCAAGTGAAAAAAAGACGATTTCAAATGATCTCAAAATTTAACATTTTGAAAAGAAAAAAAAAATTCAAAAACATCTTATTTGTTTTTAGGTGTTGATTTTAAGGTTTTTCTAAGCTACTGTTTAAGTTTTGAAGGCCATGTTTGAAAAATGTTGTAATTTTGACCCCGTTTTAAAAAATCGTGCTACTGGTAGTACCAATTTTTGATTTGGGGGTTGATTTTGATGTTTTTTATGCAAAAATACGGGTTTTTTGGGCCAGAGTTCTTGTTTTGAGGTCACAGTTCTCATTAAGTTGGTAACTATGTTATGTGAGTTCGGTATGACAATGCTTCTTTACTTGGGCTACATCATCAGTGCACAGGGGGTACAGGTACACCAGGAGAAGATCAAGGTCATTCTGGATTGGCCAACACCCAGGAACGTGACAGAGTTCAGGAGCTTCTTTGGGCTATGCAGCTATTATAGGCGATTTGTTAGGGGTTTTTCTCAGCTTGGAGCACCACTTACATATCTCACCCGACATGGGGTCTTCATCTAGACCGATGAGTCACATAAAACCTTTGATGACATGAAGGAAGTCATGGGCACCTGTCCAGTGTTAGCATTACCAGACTTCACTCTGTCGTTTGTATTAGAGTGTGATGCATCCGACGAGGGTATCGAGGAAGTTTTGATACAGGGAGGACACCCCATTGTATTCGAAAGTAGGAAGCTTAGTCAGTTTGAGAGGTTGTACTCCATTTATGACAAGGAAATGCTGGCAATCATGCATGCCTTGACCAAATTCAGACAATATTTGGTGGGAAGCAAATTTGTGGTCAAAACAGACCACAACAACTTAAAGTATTTCCTTGAGTAGAAGGACCTTAGTGAGCACCAACAGAAATGTGTGACGAAGGTACATGCATTTGACTTTGACATAGAGTATGTCAAGGGGAAGAAGAACATTGTGGCCGATGCGCTATCTAGGAGACCTGCGACATGTTCTTTGATGGAGATTTCAACAAATTCAAAATCCCACTTGTTAGTGGAATATTCCAAGAACAAGTTCACTTGTGAGGTTTTGGATGGACAGGTTCAAGATGACATGTACAGGGTCATTGACGATGTCATGTTCTACAAGGACAGAGTCTACTTAGTACCAAATTTAGGGTTGAAGAAGAAGATCCTCATAGCAATTCATGATTCACTACTAGCAGGTCATCAGAGGTTTTTCAAAACCTACAGGAAGATCTGGGAGAGGTTCTCATGGAAGGGCCTCAAACAAGACGTTATAAGGTACATCAATGAGTGTGTGACTTGTCAGGAGAACAAGTCAGAGCATACGCTTCCAACAGGGCTACTTTAGCCACTTCCCATTCTGGAGCATAAATGGGAGAACATCTATGTAAGGGTCGACAGATTGACCAAGTTCAGGGTAAGGAATGCATCTATGTAGTGGTCGACAGATTGACCAAGATTGCTCATTTTTATGCCATACCGACAGAGTACAATGCAGTTCAGGTAGCTGAGTTATTCTTCAAAGAGGTCTTCAGACTTCATGGGTTGCCAAGGAACATCATTAGTGACAGGGACAATCAGTGTATTGGGACATTCTGGAGGGAGTTGTTTAGATTGGTGGGGGCAGAGTTGACACCCAACACCAACTATCACCCTCAGATAGATGGGCAGACTGAGATCGTCAACAAGTGGGTCGAAGGGTATTTGAGGAACTATGTGGTTGGACAGTAGAGAACATGGGTCAGGTGGCTACATTTAGGAGAACATTGCTACAACACCACTTTCCAGATGTCCATGGGCACAATACCCTTCCGAGCATTGTACGATTATGATGCTCCCACTTTGGTAGACTTGGTTTTCGGGGAGAGCAGAGCTCCCAAGGCCAATGATTGGATCACCAAGAGTCAGAAGATTCTCAAGTTGCTAAAAGAGAACATGCAGACAACATAGAATTGACAGAAGATGAGTGTAGACATGCATAGGATAAATAACAACTTTGAGGTTGGGGATTTGGTTTTCTTGAGACTCCAACCTTATAGACAGTCATCTATGAAGAAGAGTGGGGCTAAGAAGCTCAAGCCCAGATTTTATGTACCTTACAGGATCATGCGTTGGGTAGGCGAGGTTGCTTATGAGCTAGAGCTTCGAGAGGGGAGCAAGATTCATAATGTGTTCGACGTATCTTTCCTCAAGAAGACGATGGGACAATTCATCAACACATTAGAGGAGCTTCCCCCATTGGATGAGGAGGGACAATTGGAGTTGGTTTTGAATGAGGTATTGGAGTTGTGAGAGCGAAAACTGAGCAGGGTCATTAGAGAGTGTTTGATCAGATGGAGAGGGCTTCCAGTAGAGGATGCTACTTGGGAGAATGAGCATGTGTTGCAACACCCTTTCCAGGAAAGGGAGGACTATAATGTCCCTTTCCAAATAGGAGCTCCAGAGAGGAGGTTAAATGGTCTAAACAACCCCGTTAGACTATAGCCATGGCCAAAAATGGGTAAACAGGGTTACTAGAGGTCACTTCAGCCGAGGGTGTTATAATTTGAAAGTGACATTGAGCTAAAAATGGCTAAAAGCGCTTTTAAGCCAAGCCAACTTGAGCTAAAAATAGAACAAATGAGCTAAAAGTAGAGTCAACAATGAATTAGGGTTTCAGACAGCTATAAGAGAAGGTAAAGCGAGCTAATTCATCATTGTGTAGATTTTGACTTGTCATCGAGGAGAGAGGCACATCTCAGGAGAGATAGCTCAATGGATTCCAAGAAGAATACACCAGTGGTTGATTTCGGTGTTGAGAGACACACTCTAGTCATCGGGGAGATCACACAGGTTTTCCATCAATCTTCAACAACAGTTACATAGGTTCCGACAGCCAGGGCGCACTTATTCAAGGTGAGGGCGCAACTTCTGAGGAGGTCTAGTGAGTCGACTTGTCCCATCCAAGGAGAATCCAGAGATTCCCTTTCGACACGTATGAGAGGAAGGCATGGGACATCTTTTGCCCGGTTTCTCGTCAGATTCAGACGAAGAAATCATCTGGGGCGCATTTTCCAGTCGTTGAGGGTGCGACAGTTGGGGAGGACACATTTGGGGTTACCAAGCGATCATCAGATCAGTTCCAGGGAAACCCTTCCGACCCATTTCACAGTAGCTCGGGGTGCTCAATTTGAGACCCTTCTCAACGGATTCTGAAGAGGGAATCACTAGGGCACAATTTTCTAGCAACAGAGGGGGTGCACTTCCCTAGGGGGGTCCATCTAGGGTCCAAACATACCAGTAGAGGGCCAGTCAGTCACCAGGATTGAGAGAGACCAAGGCACACTGTTTGGGACAGTTTCCAAGCAAATCTGAGGGGTTTATCCACCAGGGCTAACTTTCCAGACTTGCAACAATGGTCGTTTGAGTTGTCGTAGCTTGCAACAGAGCTTACACTTCATCTGTTGATCCCGCAATGTTCTTCTATTATCGGGTATTATTGTTTTAGTTTTTCTTATCGTATTCCAGCTAAGATCCTTTTGTCATTGATCTAGCCGAGTGATTTATTTGATTCATCCGCCTTCGACATTGTACTCCCGAGATATCATAATATATGGTTTGCAGTCTTTTGTCTCATTTACTATCTGTATGCTTATTATATGTTGTAAACAATTAATTATACACATACACATCTAAAACGCATCCAGACACCCCCAATGTATCAGATCAGATAGTGGGCTTATCACATTAGTAGTTTTTCCTTGACTAGCCGAGTTAGGAACATTACACATGCCTTTGAAAGACAAGGTTTCCACTCTTGCAATTTCAATGGTCTAAAAGCCATGAAGTCTATGCAAGCACGAATGCCTAGGAACTGTTGCCAACAGAGACAAATTGAGGGATCACTAGCATGTCTTCTCAAACTCTAGAAGTCATGATTTCAGCTCTCTTCGCTGAAGAAAAGAGAACCATCATAGGTGATACAGAAGGTGACACTCAACCTAAGACTAGATTATACCCAAGATACAATTGTAGTAGATTAACTAATGACAGAGGGGAGATAGAATGTCATTATTGTAAGAAAATGGGTCACACAACTTGGAACTATAGATTTTGGGCTAATGATGTTCTCAAGTGAAAGCTCAAAGACAAACCATATGTAGAAAATGCAACCATTGTTGAAGATCCATCGAATGCTAACAGTGGTGATGATCTTACAAAAGAAACGACATTCTACGCATTTAAAAATCCCACACTTTGAAGAGAAATGGATCTACTGTAGATATAGCTCAACATGGATGGTTGCTTAGATAGTTCGGGAATTTGTGGATCTCGTGAATTATTTTCATTAGAGTTTTGAGACATGCATGTGGATTGCTATCCAATAATGAGGATATGATACATGCATGTGGATTATAGTCCAGTAATTTAATTTGGGAACTTGGAGAGGTGGAATCGAGGAACTCGAGAATTCAACTTGGGAGCTACACCTTTGCAAAGGTTACGAGGAAGCTTGATGGAGCTCTATCTAGTTCAATAACTATTTTCCAAAGAAGAAGCTTATGAAGAATGTTTGGTTCTGATTACTTATGTTGTTTTTATGTTTCAGTCAATATCTGTTTGCCTTCAGTCAATATGTTTTTCTTTTAGTACTATAAGCCTTAAGAGGGAGTGTTAGGATATAAGGCTTACTATGTAATAAAGTCACTTTATGACTTTAGAATATATTAATGTTCATGTTTTGTGTAAAGTGGTCTATCCCACATTCATAAGTGGAAATGATTTGCTTAGTGAACAATGCTATATAAGGAGGTAAAATCCTTTAAATGCACCAGTTATTTGTTGATAATATCATATTGTGTTATTGTGAATATCTTCCTTTGAGTTTAATTATGTGACTCGACCCTATCTAAGCTTTCCTCATTTAGTGATCTAGCTCATTTTGTAATATGGAAAGTAGAAGAGGTGTTTCTATTCTTCTATTGCTTGTGTTGTACAGATTATATAGGATCTTTTCTCCATGGGGGTTTTGAGTTGTATCCACCATCCAGATTAGCACGAATTAGATCCAAGAAGTCATCTGGAGTCAACCACATCCTAGGCAGCATATTTTTTCCTGAAATCCCTAGTTGGTCACGTGCAATACCAACAAACCCAAGTTGCCTCTGCTCTAGCTCAATTAGTACCTTACCAAACTGCTGTGAAAGGTCACTGTTCAAGATGTCTCTCTGAGTTTGTTATTGCAATTTGAACCAAAACTGTGATTGATCATCTCCTAGTTCAAATGTTGATTGCTGCTATTGAAGGGAACCTAACACAGTAATTGTTGCCTTTTGTTTCTCTGCTACTTCTCATTTTTAGTCTAGACCTATCTCTTCTCATCTTGCTAGGGCCTGTGTTCCAGACTCAAGAATTAAACGTCCCATCTTGGTCTCACCTCAGCTAAATTCGGGAACATACATACAAAAAATATGAGTGTTTTTCAGAAAACAGTCAAGTGAAAGAAAAAATTGAGGTTAGGGAGTTAATACAATCATAAATCTTCAAAACTAAAAATTTGAACTTGCATCCGTGTAGTCACCCCTTTGACTTGGATCTATAATACATGTATTGACTATTAATACAGGGCCAATGAAAATTCACACAAAAAGGAATGATTTGGTCAAAATATGGGAGTTCCTTGTGATTATACAGACAATATTGTGAAATTGCTGCTTATAAAAGTGCTAATATCACCTGCTTAGATCCTGAATAGCCTTCTTTAGACAGTTTTTGTTTTTCCTTTTCCGGATTGAAAATTTCTCATGACTATCCTATAAAATCTATTATAAGGATAATCCTCAGGAGTGTCCAGAGAGAGAACTATATCTTCTAAAATGACTATTTATACCATAATGTACT
>JASDQU010883489.1:0-18475 GCA_032191745.1 Picea mariana
GTCAAAGGGAAGGAGAATTTGGTATGCAGGTTGGAGAAGAGCTTGTATGGCCTAAAGCAAGGTCCAAGGCAGTGGTATTTGAAGTTTGACAGGTTTATGACAGAACAAGGCTATAGTAGATGTCATTTTGATCACTGTTTTTATTTTAAAAGGCTAGAAAATGGAAGCCATATTATCTTGCTATTATATGTAGATGACATGCTTATTGCAGGGTCTAATATGCAAGATATAAATGTGCTCAATAAGAAATTATCTAATTCATTTGCGATGAAGGATTTGGGTGCTGCAAATAAAATCCTTGGTATGCGAATAACAAGAGATAGGAAAAATCACAATTTGACATTATCTCAGGGTGAGTACATAGAGAAGGTGTTGGAGAGGTTTAGAATGTAGAATGAAAAACCAGTTAGTACACCTTTGGCCAGCCATTTCAAATTAACCAAAGAAATGTGTCCCAAGACACGGAAGGAGATAGAATACATGTCCAGGGTCCCTTATTCATCAGCATTTGGCAGCTTGATGTATGCGTTGGTTTTCACAAGACCAGATATTGCACATGCAGTGGGAGTTGTGGGTAGGTATATGAACAATCCAGGAAAAGAACATTGGGAGGTAGTAAAGTGGATTCTCAGGTATTTGAAAGGTACTACTACTCATGCATTATGTTTTGGGGGTTCAAACATTGTTCTACAGAGATATGTTGATTCATATATGGTAGGTGATAAAGATAGCAGGAGGAGCACCACATGGTATGTTTTTAATGTAGGTGGAACAACAGTAAGTTGGATTTCAAAATTGCAAAAGGTTGTTGCAATTTCAATAAAAGAGGCAGAGTATGTTGCTACTATAGAGGCTAGTAAAGAGATGATTTGGTTACAAAGGTTTATGTATGAATTGGGAAAGAAGCAAGAGAATACCAAGTTGTATTGTGACAGCAAGAGTGCCATTTGTATTGCAAAGAACTCATCCTTCCATTAGAATACTAAGCATATACAACTCATGTATCATTTCATATGATCTGTCTTGAAAGATGGGCATTTGAAGTTGGAAAATATACATACTAGCCAAAATCCTGTAGACAAGTTAACAAAGCGAGTAACCAGGGAGAAATTGAGTTCCTGCTCAGTTTCAGTTGGTCTTCAAGTATGAAGGTGAATATGAGAAATTTTCCAGGTCCAAGAAGGATCATAGTTCAGCAGATACAACAGTGGTGGAGTTTTTAAGATCAGTCTCCAAGTGGGAGATTATTGGTTGTGGAGCCTGATTATCTTCCTGATTCATAGGTCTTTGTTTTTAGCCATGCTTATACCCCATGAATACTGTACACCTTCGAATATTGTACACCCCTCCATGCGGGGGGGTTGCAGGGGGAGCTTGACCCCCCTACGGGGTTCGGGGAGCTCATCCTTGGGATGGGGGATCTGGGGACAAGCGGGCCCCCGGAGGAAAATTTTCCTTGTAAATGTATATTGTAATTTCATAGTAAATCTGGATCGTTCATTATAAGGTCGCAGATATTATGGTAGAAGTTATGTTAGGGTTTTTTTCCCTAGAAAGAAACCCTCTTTTATGAGGGAATTGTATTATGTCTATGTATCATTGTGAATATTTCATTCTGAGAGAGGAGATTGTGAGAGAAAGAAGAAGAAGTTACAGTGGGTGTGTTATAGGTTGTATCCCTTCATTTGCTGAATAATAATAAAGGAAGGACCTGTAAATTTATCTGGTATATGTATCCCACACTAGGTGAACCACATATATCTGTGTCTCTATTGTATTGTGTATCTTATGTGTTTTATTTCCGCATTTGTCTTATTTTTATTGTTCTGTGATCTTGTTTTTCTAACACTAGCCATGGCTTCAAAATCATTATGGAGGGCTCTGTTTGGTGTGGGATTATGGAGTAAATTTATTTCTAGTAAATATTTGAAAGGAGCGGATGCCATTTGTTGGTTGCATTCCAGAAATTTCAAGTTCCCCAATGCCTCGAACTTCTAGAAAACTTTACTATGTTCTCTTTCTTTGTTAATGAACGGGATTGTGTGGACTGTAGGAAATGGAGTAAGGGTGCTTATAGGAAAAAATCCATTTGTGGGGGGAGGCTCACTTTATAAATTGTCAAATTCTCTTATACATATGCTTCATTCCCTCAAAGTGTTTTCACTTTCACATGTCAATTACACCTCTCATCTCAATACATCAGGCTCTCGAGATTGGTTAACATCTAGTGACCATCAACTTTCAAGAGATTTAGAGAAAGAATGGGATTCCTTTATGTTACAACTGAGTTGTAGTGGCGTTACTCTAGGAAGAAATGAGGAAAAGATTGCATGGATGTGGAATGCAACAAAAGGTGTGGTCACAGTAAAGTTTGCATATGAAGATCTGGTAGATCAAAATGTGAGTATGGAACCTGAATGGTGGAAAAAAATTATATGGAAACTTCAGGTACCTTCTAAAATTACTCTCTTCATCTAGTTATGCCTTCAGGACAGAATCTTGACTGGAGAGAATTTCATAAAAGAGGAGGTATTGGTCCCTTTGTCTATACATTGTGCTTAAAGGATGAGGATTCTACTCAACATTTGATGGTGGATTGCGAGGTCTCTCAATTGATCTAGCATGAATTTTGCGTTCAAATCAAATACAGTTTTCATGGAATGCTTTGTCTTTAAATGAACTTCTGAAATCTTTGTTTTTTACACATCCAAAGTACAGATCAGTTCCATTTTATGTGTTGTGGGGAATCTGGTGTTATCGCAACAAGATTTTGTTTGAAAAAAGTCCAAGAAATGCTTATATCCTTTGTGATAGAATTGTGATGGCTTTTAGAGAAATACATAGGTATGTTGCATCATATAACTTTTCTTACATAATGAAACCAATCTAATTTGGAAATAAGCCTTTAGGATTCTTCGACGGGGCTACTTTAGGAGGTCAATGCGGTGTGGGTATTGTTATTAAGATTTCCAGTGGTCATTATTCAAGATTCACTTGGTTGTTGGTTTGGGCACTAATATCAGAGCCAAACTTCTTGGTTTATGGGGTTTATTGGTATTTGAATTGAGAATCCATATCTGTGGTTTAATGGTTATAGGTGATTCAAATATTTTCCTCGATTGGCTTGATGGAAAGTCGTGTCTGAATGTTTTAAATCTTCACCCTTGGAAGAATAACATCATGGATCTTACACCTCTCTTCAGACATATTCACTGCTTCCATCTGCATAGACAATACAACTCTATGGCAGACTCTCTCTCAAAGTTTTCTCTTGGAAAGGATATTGGGTGGATGAATTATGAGGAAATATTTGAGGATATCTCTGTTGACAAAGGATCTTTTTTCATCTTGTGAAAGCATATTTAAGTTAATAGTCTAGTGAATTGGATGGTAACTTTTTATCTCTAGTTTTGGTAGTAATTTTAGAATTTTGAATGTTTTTTGCCTCTGTATATGTCTAAGTTTGTAGAATTTTGGTTTTTTGGGATGGGATTGGAAACATTGTGAGGAAATATATGACATAATTCATGGATTATGACTTGAATTTGTCATCTGATGTACTAGAAAGTTTCTTTTGATTCTAATAGAATAGCATTGAAACTGCTTTTTCCACTGGAAAAAAAAACTCTCAAAGGATTGACAAGTTTATCACTCTAAAAATATTGAGTAATTAATGCAATCATAAGTTGTGATATATAGAATAAGCACATTGAGAATTGAGTAAGCTTGTGCATTGGTGATGTAAGTGAAATAATAATTGTCAATGGGGATATGGGGGTATGCACTCATTAGGGTAATGTGGTATCTGAAGGAGTCATAAGCAAGGATGGAAAACATTTAATGATGATGTTAAACTATGTTTAAAAATGTGACAGGGCATAATGATGGTACACAATTGTGTGTCTCGAGATTGATTGATTTTAACATTGGAGTACAAAATGATAACATAGTACAATTAATCCATAAAATAATAATGAGGGAGAATTTAGGACCATGAACAATGTGATATCTTTAAGATCTTCCATAGTTATTCACATCTTCTTGTACCATCTTAGATCTCCCAACCAAGTTTCGAAGCTCAACATTGATTTGTAAATCATTTTTCACTCTAAGTGCATTTGGCATCTAGGGGAAACCTTTACCATGATTTAGTGGTCTCCTATTTGGGATGCTTAAATTGGGATGATTGAAAATCATATGAAATATATGACAAATGTGTATTAAGTTATCAAATTCGACAATATGGATTTTCGTTCAAGCACTAAACTTTTTCCCCTGAGACCCGACCCTTTGTGCATATTTTCGCGGTCTAGCTAATTTGAGTTTAGGAGTGTCAAAAGAGGTTAATATTATGTTTTTTGGGTATAGATTGCAATGCAACTGACGGAATTTGATTTCAATGCCCTTGGGTATAAAAACATGATGAAAATGTTTCCCATCAAACAAGCCATTTTGACTTCTTGGTTTATAAAAGGTATTGAATTGAAGATAGAATGGGGTGCCTAACCACTCATTGGAAATATTATCATCTCATCTATGCCCTATATTTAATGGTTCATCTATTTGAGCTTGGGTGAGTTGTGGGTTTGCAAGACAAAAAAACATGGTGGTTTGTCATCTCTTTTTAATATATTTTGAAGACTTCATCAAGAAATGCTTAAGTTTATTTTTCACATTATGACCAATAATGAAGACGTACATGATGTATCTAACACCTCAATTGCATATGTTTTTGTCTTGGCTTGGAACACAAAAGAATACAAAGGTGGAAGAGGTTTTGGTCACTCGTAATGAATTCCAATGAGTCAAATGATCCATTCAATCCCTGATTCAACAATTTACATGAAAGAGGTTCAATTTTCCTTTACCAACTAAATAAAGGAGGTTTGGTTTCCCAATGGTGTTTTTCTTGAGGTTTCGATAGCATTTACAAATATAAATGTGAAGTTGCTTAATTGGGAGGATTATTGGTTCCCAACCCAGTGATTTTCCCAAGGAAAGCTAAATCGTTGGGTCAAGAGGACAAAAAGCCTCCAAAATAAGTTATGTTCCCCTTGGGTGTTGAACGAAGCAAAATTTAATATCCTGCATCCAAGAAAAATGTCTTAACTTCATTATGCCCATCTGAAAAATCCAAAAAAGATTAAATCATTGGGTTGAGAGGTCAACCACACTCTAAACCTAGTGATTCTCCAAAGGAAAGATAAATCGTTGGGTTGAGAGGCTAGCAGGCCTTTGAACTCGACAATTTACCTCTTTGGGCCTCAAAATCAACGATTTTACCCCCTAGAGTCAAATAACCAACCTCGGCTTGCAAATTTCCTCCGAAACCTAGTGAATTGGCTCTCTAACATCCAAACCTAGTGGCTGTCTATTTCTATTCTTGGTGAACATTGTTTCTAATTGTGACATCCATTTTAAATTTTCCATGCAAGGGGTTGGGATCTTAAAGGCCATCATTTTCCTTCTTTATTTCTCTTATCCTTCACTCTAACAAGATCTCCCTTAGCTCATGGCTACTCTTCCATCCTTCTCTATCATATTGTAGGTACAACACTATCCAAATTCGTCCTAGAGAGTAGGCATAAGTTTTTCTTCTTCCTTAGATTGATGCAGAGTTCCTCATAGACCATGAGTAGTGTTTCCCTTTAAATTTTCAGGTGGTTACTTTCTACTGTGCATTTGGGGTCCTAGATGAACATTCTTAAGTTAAAGTGGTTTCCCAGTGATTTGCATTGCCTGCAAGATTGTTTCCTCCTTGTTTAGGCACCCTAGTTAGGTGGATGTCACAACCATGGTGTAATGCTTCACTAATTTATGAAAAAATGATATTTTCACATGAACTAAAACTCTAATAGTGAAAGAAAAATCCAACACTATCTCATGGTGGAGTGTTCTCAACCCTAGGAGTGAGGGAATTGGTCTTTTTGATCTGAAGCAATCACCTCATCTCAAAAATAGATTCCTTTATAGTTGTAATCACTCATAATCTTTCCAAAAGGTGGAGGAATCAATCTAGAATAGACTAGCGGTGTTTAAATTGCAAGATGGTGATGGAAGAAGGAAGGGAAAAGTTTTTTCATAGTTTAGTATATATGTGGTTTTCATTTGGTTCTCCTAGGTAGATTGCTTTTCTTTCATTTTCAAGTATGGCTTGCCAGAAATTTTGGACGACAGCATTGAATTTGCAAGGAAGATAGAAATACTGCCATGAACATTTAAGAGATCATTAGATTTACATGGAAGACAAATGATGCAATGTTGTTTGCATCTGAATGTTATTTTATTTTTCTCTTGACATCTTGGAAAATCTCAATTGTATCCACCTGAAAATCAATGTCATGTTCTATATCTATTTCACTATCAATCTATAAGTCCGAAATCAAATTAATAAAATGGTGTTTTGCTTACCGCATCTAATGAGTCGATGCCCAATTCATAATGAGTCGATGCCCAATTCATACCACTGGGAGGCGGGTTTTACAGAATTTGGATCCATGGCTATGTGCTTTGTAACAATATTTTAAAATTTTTCATTAATTTGCGTGAATTTAATAAAACAGGGGCACTCAACCAGATTGGAGGAAGATTCATAGAACTTCATAAAACTTGAAAATTTAGGCAACACTATTTTTATTAAAAAATGAGCCCTGCTCAGAAAAGTGACATGTTTGCCACTTATCCTCTTTGGATACTCATACCAAGAGGCAGGTTAGTTGTTGCCCACAATGTCTTTCCAACGCCCACGAGTCCTAAACACTTAGCGACCTCCACCATCTGTTAGAGAACGTGGCACTCATGAACTTCAACGAGGGAATGTAAGCCCGTAGGGCTGTCAAATGCTCTTGAAGCAGGAAAACAACTTATGTGAATTAATTCCACTGAAAAGAAATACAGAAAAATATTTTTCTTCCAGTGAAATAAAGATACAGGGTCTTGGTTGTCTTTCATTTCTTAGAAAATTTTTTACTTCTAGGTTTTGCATGTTTATTCTTGGTGGGAGAATTTCTCCCTGCTTGTGAAGGAAATCAGGTTAAACCTAGTTTTGTGGAAGGCAGAATCCATTTAAGGCGGAATCTTATTTAAGGTAATCAGGTTAAACCACTATTCCAAGGCCACAGATTACAAAATGCCCAGCTGTATTTATGGAGGTGTTAAATTTTCATAAGCCACCTTTTCACCTTGTACATTCCATCTGAAAGTTACTTAACCTTCTCTCTTATCATAACAACGCAAGGTTAAAGCAGTTTTATAGGATTTTTTGTGGTACTTATTTCTTGCAATGGTCTCTGAAAGAGTATGGTGTAAATATATTCAACTCAGCTACAGTAGAAAAGTTGCTCAAGGACTTCTCAATGTGCCTGGTAGAACACTGTCCTGAAATGGTTTTTGATGTTTTGTCATTGTTGAACGATATGGTATTTCAAACAAAGAGCACATAAAATATTGATTACCAATGTCGGTTCATTCTGGGTTTGCTCACTGCTCAAGAGGGCAATGCAGTTTCTACAACGAACACTCTTCCATGGAATAAAATGCCTTTAGTACCTAAAATTACAAATTGCCACACAAACGACTTTGGGAAATTGTTTGAACGGGATCCCTTGTTAAGAAAAAGGGAAGCTACAGCTCTATTGATGTGTACATGGACACTTTTAATCGATTGTGATATCTAAGAGATATAAGGATTTGGACTATTGATTGTGTGTGTTATGGGCATTCATTTTGGTGGAAGTTATATGGGCATAATCTTGGCAATACAAGTAGTTAGGCTGAATAATAATAAACATAATAAGCATCCGATGTTAGGATCCCTTCTTTGTCTCTCTGACGATGGAGAGAAATTTGATTGAGAACTTTGATTCTCCAATTTGGGGTATTGTGGCTCACTTCGAATATTTGAAGAAATGAATGGTAATCTTTGCAGGGATTGTGGATGGAAGAGGCGGCGCTGGAAACATGGAGATCCATGAAATCGGTAGACTTTTGGTGGCCAGCTGCAATATTGTCTTCAAATCCCACAATTTCTCATGCTTGTTTGTTATGGTATTAGCACAGTCGCTAATTCGCAGCTGGTGAACGTGGAAAGCGGAAAAAACGTAAGCATGCACAAACGATTGATGGGCGGCTGCTGGTGATGTCAGCACAGAAACGCGGCCATCAAATGTTAGTTCGCAGAAACATGAAACGCTTTAATACTTGTGTGAATATCTTAATATTTTTTAATCAAATAAATTTGGCAATAGCCATTCATTTAGTGTAACGACTAAGAATATTCTAAGCATATTTAATCTCGTCCATAAAAAATGTATTAAGAACTAAAAACCTATTAAATGTGCCCATTATCAATAAGTATAGGCTTTTCAACGTAATTAACCATGATGATGGAGATGACCTGAATTAAACTTGAAAAATCACATGATCTTACATTCTTAGAGAAATATACAAAAGATAAATATTTTTCATTTGTCAAACCAATCTATTAGTAGCAATGGTGTCAGATATCTTAAATGTTCATAACCAGATAAAGATAGACAAGTGCATTTAGCCAAATCGTTTTAAAAATATCTTTCGAGTGGAACCATTTGTGAATTATGTTACAGAGAAACATGTCCAAAATTAATGTTCATTTGTGAATTATGTTACAAAGAAACATGTCCAAAATCGATGTTTTAATTTTCTTGCATAGATTTATAATAAACTTTATGTAACTTTGATATGAACTTTGATATCGAGTATGAATCATATACCCTTCGTATTTATAATAAACTTTATGTAACTTTGATATGAACTTTTGAAAAAGACTTGCACCGTGACACTGATCACTTGGAGTTATTATTTTCCTTGTGAAGCCTTTCAATGTCGTCCAAGGAAATTAGGCTTCCATATGTTATTGAGTTTTGTGGTCTGATTACAAGTAAGGCTTCCATATGTTATTGAGGTTTGTGGTCTGATTACAAGGGAAGTTATTTTTTTTCTTTCTAAACTAGCACAAAGCTCCCTTGACAATGTAGGCTCTTTCCATGTTAAGGCTATGCTGAGGGGAAAGAAGTCAATACCACCAAATCTTGACTCTTGTTTACCAACACTATCATACCACCAAAACCACCTCAAAACCTTTGTAATCAACATTTTATCATAATACAATCATGTTGAACCCCTATATGAGATCGTTGGCAATTATCAGAGAAACCAAGGTGAAATGCACAAAGATGTCAAGATGTCACATCTTTGCAAGGTAGCAACTAAAGAATAATTATTCCCACGTGGAAATATGTTGTGGATCTTGATATGGAACACAAACACTCCAACTCATACCTTGAAATACCATACAAGAGATATTATTGGGTGATTCAATGCCACTAAGATACACAAGTTCTACAAATTCCTTATTCCCATGGTGTGCATAAGACCACACTAGTTAGAATTCAAGAAGGAGCATGATGTACATAACATTTTTAAAGAACAGTGGCTCTTATCTAAGCCTTTCAAGAGGACCACGAGATATTTTACTTAGTCAATAACCTATGAGAAGAAGTGCAATACTTAGTAGTTCTCAGGAACCACTTACATGGAATTCTAGATACCCAATACATGTGGGTAAGCTAGATTCCCATCACATATGATATTCTCAAGCATGGTATCACATTCAAATACACAAATATATTTTCAAGCAATCTCTCCAGGAACATTCAGGAGGCTAAAATGTCAACAAATGGTGGTACATCTCATTTTCATATGGATCCTAGCCCATCGACTATGTGTACACTTGAATGAATTTTCGAGGTTCAAACCCAGTTTGAAATTAATGTTTTATTTGGTGCATGCCTATTATCAAAACTTGTGGAGAACTAAGTATTTGCAAGAATACACGACCATATCCAATTATGCCTTGTCTCCACTACATGATAAGATTCATGGAAAAACATTCCCATAGTTCTTGGCTAACTCAATTGAAGTTATGAAGTAAATAGTATATTGGTACATACAAGAGGAAATATGGTACATAATAATCTATGACGCATCCATTGCTTCACACACACTGCCCAAGAACATGCATTTAAAATTGTTCATCCAAGAAATAGCATTTCAAACCTTTATGCATGGAGCAATGATGATGTTGATAAAGAGTCGAAAGGATGTATGTTCCAAGCTATGCCTTGAGATTTAAGATTATTTAATATTTGATCCAACCATGGAGAATACTTTGATATAGAGGTAGTCCTGACTATTGCTCCAACAAAACAACGTCGCAAAGTAATCTCTCATNAGAACATGCATTTAAAATTGTTCATCCAAGAAATAGCATTTCAAACCTTTATGCATGGAGCAATGATGATGTTGATAAAGAGTCGAAAGGATGTATGTTCCAAGCTATGCCTTGAGATTTAAGATTATTTAATATTTGATCCAACCCATGGAGAATACTTTGATATAGAGGTAGTCCTGACTATTGCTCCAACAAAACAACGTCGCAAAGTAATCTCTCATACGGTAAAGTTTAGCCTCTTCACAATATGGGTAGAAGGTGAACAGAAGGAAACTGCAACCACTGCAGCCTCAGCCCAAGACCTTTTTATCCATCAGAAGCAGATTGTAGAAGAGCAAAAAAATCTTGTTGAGTCACCTATGGGGGTGCCTCCACACTGCCTAATCCAGCAAAGTTACAACAGATCCCTTTATACTCCTCGTATCGCATCTTCACCGACAAAGTCCTCCCACACTCGGGCAAATCATGCAGTTGGATCAGTTGAATGGATTCAACCCTCCAGCAACAGGTTCATAACAAATTTCAACAAGATAAGCAGGACAACTTCTTCAGCAAGGCAAGAAGTTCACTAAGGTTCAGATTCAACAAAATCTTCCCCATCTTCCACGAGAACTTGACGCAATGGGGACCATTTTTTCCTGAGGGGGGAAGAATGATCCAGGAGGAAATCGTTGGCCACCCACCTATTCCATTGGATCAAAAAAGGGGTTTCCACCTTGGCATTTTTTCTAAGGTTTTTCGGGTCCTGAACTTCTGAGGCTATTTTGAGGCCCTAAACGACGTTTTTTGTGCTCGTTAGTGCCTAACATGTAGCTAGAGGCAAACGCTAGGATAAACGAAATATGTACTCCTTAGCTAGACCTTTCTAACAAGGCATATAATGCCCCAAACAAATATCGTATGCAAATTTATGCCCTCAGGAAGTTGACATATCAACTACCCCCATCGGGGCCCACAAACCTTTTGGCGTTTCATCTTCCGGGGATAGGGTTTTAGATTTTCTTTATGTTAAAAAGGACTTTGGAGCCTCATTGTAAACATGATATTCTTGTGAATGAGTGTATCCATCACATATATTCTCAGAGATAAGTTTCCACCATTCTAGTGAGTTCATTCACTCTGTAATTTTTACAGTTTATGTGCATTCCTTTCATTAATAAAAATTGTGCATTATTGTATCTCTGTGTTTCTGGCAATATATTTGTGTATTTACTTATTGTTTTTCCACCTTCATTTCATTCTCAAAATAATTTGGATCGTCAAAGGACAAATTGACATGCACATGGCCAACATTGTCCATAACAATTCTAATTACAGTGCTTCAATGGTAGTCAAGGACAAAATTACGAAATTGGGAGTTTTTGAAAAATTCTGAATTTTGGAAAAATTGGAAAAAAATTAGGTATTTTTCTGTACAGTGATGTCAACAATGACGTGGATCCACATGTCAACTAATGTGGCAAAGGTGACGTTTATTGCCATGGTGGCAGGTACATAATGGTAGTTGGTGGTAGGTGGTAGGTGTGGCAAAGTGGTAGTGACGTAGGGCCACGGTGGCGGAATCGTGATTTCAGGGTGGTCCCTTGGTGATTTTGGAAACCACCAAGGGGGAGCCAAAATATATGAGAGGCCACCACCTCATCACACCAAATATTGGGTGGGATTTATTTTGAACCCCACCCTTGTTAACATTTGGAAAGTCAAGGGGGGTACACCATCCCAACCATTGATTATTCCAACTCCCCCCATCATTATCTTTCGTTTGATCCGAGTGGTGAGAAAGTATGCGTGCCAAGGAAATGGATGTAGGATGGGGCCCACCCATCCCAACTACCATTGAATAGGTGCCACATGGGAAACCAATGGTTGTGGGGCCCGATAACTAAGGTAATGTGTGTCAGGTGGAGGAAATATGGATGAGGGAGAGGAAAAACAAGATATAAGGTGGTAGATACTGACGAGGCAAGGCCAATAGGGCGAGGAGGATGGCTTGGCATCATATCTAGGTGTCATGTGGGCCCAGGACAGAATGTTGGCATCCCATTCAGCAAAATTTAACTAAAATTCTTAGAAAACGGTGAAAATTGTCGGAAAGCGTTGGTGTTTTTACAGGTATTTATCTTGCAATAAATTACATTACATTATAATGGGATAAAAAACACCAAAAACAAGCTAAAAACAGACCAAAAAATAACCCAAAAGAAATTTCTTGGAGTCTTTGCCCCCACTACACCCAGTGAAATCTACAACACGTGGGGCTAATTGTGCAAAGAATATAACACATACCCAACATTATTCAACTTGTTTTTTTCTTTGCATACATGGGGGGGCCAATATTACATGAATACCAATCCAAGGCAACAATGCTTGTTGTTTCTCTACACAAACAAAACTTCTCAGTGCTCACAGACTTTGTCAATGAATCTGCATCATTCTTTAAAGTGTCCACCTTTACCAGCAGCACCTTCTTGCCTTCAACCATGTCTCTCACAAAGTGATATTGAACATCCATATGCTTTATTTTAGAATGATAAGCTAGGTTATTTGTCAGAAATATTGCACTCTAACTATCTCAATCTAACCTTACAGTTTGTTGTACAAACCCAATACCTAAACATAATCTATGTAACCATACAAATTCCTTGATTGCATGAGAGGCTTCCATGTATTCATCTTCTGTACTTGAGAGAGAAACTACAAACTATCTCTTTCTCATCCAACTGATTACTCCTCCAAATAGGTTAAACACATAACCACTTGTATATATTTTGTGATCTAGATCTCCAACCCAGTCTACATCAACAAATCCATGTATGTCCAACACTCTCTCTGATCTAGGTCTTCCTTGGTAGCAAATTCCATAATCTGTAGTGCCATGCAAATACCTGAAAATCCTTTCTATAGTTGTCCAATACTTATTCTCTGATTTTTTCATATACCTACTCAAAATGTCCACTGCCTGTGCTATGTGTGGTCTAGTACATACCATTGCATACATCAAACTACCAATACCACTAGCATAGGGAACATGGGACATGTCCTCTTCCTCTTCATGTGTCTTGGGACACTGATCTACAGATTTCTTTACACCTATAGTAATAGGGACCTTTATTGGTTTGCACTCCTACAAAGTATAGCTCTGCAATATTGTCTCAACATATTTCCTCTAATTCAACTAGAGTTTCCTATTTGTCGGATCTTTTTTAATTTCCATGCCCAAAATAAAATTTGTAGAACCAAGCTAGTTCATATCAAATTTAGAAGACAACTGGGTTTTTACCTCCTTAATGATTCCCTGGTTGTTTCTAATCAGCAACATATCATCAACATACAACACCACATAAATAAAATGATCTCCAACTAAATTGAAATACACACAGTGAAAAACTTTTCTCCTTGTGAAACCAAGTCCCAAAGTACAAGTATCAAAATTTTGATGCCACATCCTTGGAGATTGCTTTAACCCATACAAGGACTTTTTCAGCTTGCAAACCAACTCTTTCTCACCCTTCACTGCAAAACCTTCTGATTGTTTCATGTAGATTTATTATTCAAGATCCCAATGTAGGAATGTTGTCTTTACATCCATCTTTTCTACTTCAACATCAAAAGCAGCAAAAACAGACAAAAGAAATCTAATAGAGGTCAATTAGAAATAGGAGAAAAAATGTCACCAAAAACAATTCCCTCTACCTAGAAATATCCTTTTTCTACTAGGTGAGCTTTATACTTCTTCACTTTACCATTTGCATTCAACTTCTTCTTAAACACCCATTTTTTACCAACGATATTTCTTCCATCTATAAAATCAACTAGATCCCAGGCCTCATTTGTATCCACGGTCATCATTTCCTCAATCATGACCTTCTTCCATAGTTTACCATCCTTTGAATCCACTACCTCCCTAATAGTTATGGGATCATCATCAGTAATAGACAAAGAAAAAAAAGAACGAAAATCAGGTGGAGAATACTTTTTCAGTTGTCTTCTTTCCTAAAATTATCTCCTCAATACTAGAGTATGATGTTCTTCTTCTTCTTATTCATGTTCTTTTGTTGAGTCAGATTCTTCACCCTCCAACTCAAACTCTATTGTCTTTGGTTATTTTTCTTTTGGTGAGACTTCCTGTTTGGGAACATCTTTAACCTCTCTAAATACAACATCCCAACTATAGACAACCTTCTTAGTTTCTAGGTTCTAAACTTTATATCCTTTTATACCATATTTATAATGAATAAAGATACACTTTTCAGCTTTATTATCTAGATTACTCCTATTTTCCTTTGGAACATGTACATAAGAATCACAACCAAACACTCTGAGATGTCCAAGAGAGGATTTCTTACCAATCCATTCCTCATGTTGAGTTTTTTCCACCAACGCTAATGAGGATGATATGTTTACAAGGTAACATGCGGTACCCACTTCCTATGCCTAGAATTCATGTCCTAACCTAGCACCATTCAACATGCTCCTTGATTTTCCCATCAATGTCCTATTCATCTTTTCTACAACCCAATTTTGTTGAGGTGTGTATGGGGTATTTTTCTTCCTTGCTATACTGCACTTTTGGGTTCCTCAAATTCATTCCCACAAAACTCTCCACCATTATATGTCCTCAACACCTTTATTTCCTTCCCTGTCTGATTCTCCAGAAGAACCTTAAACTCTTGAAATTTAACAAAGACCTCATATTTCTTTCGAAGGAAATAAATCCATCTAGTCCTTAATAAATCATCAATGAATGAAACATAGTACACATATTTACCTAGTAATGGAATAGGAATAGGTCCAAACACGTCACTATGTACTAACTCTAAGATCCCCTTTTCTCTTGTTGCACTAGATGAGAATCTTATCCGATTATGTTTACCATATATACAATGTTCACAGAAATCAAAATCCAATGTGTAATCAAACATACCTTCAACCATACCTTTACCGTGTAGTGCTTGAAGGCCCTTCTCTCCAATATGCCCCAGATTTTTATACCACGATATTGTCTTTTCTCCAGAGACCATAGGATTTTTTTTTTTCACCCTCGGGAAAAACAGAATTGTTACACTCATTATTGACAGTGCTTCCCAAAATCTTGTATAGAGTTCCATTCTGAAATCCCCTCATCAACAACATTGCTCTTCCAACCATTTTAAAGGTTTCATTTTTGAACACAGTATGTACACTTGCATCACTCTTACTTATATATATCAAGTTTTTAGCTATTTCTGGAATGTGCAAAACCCCAGGGAGTGTTCTAATCCTTCCATCATTGAGTTGCAACTTGTCCTTTACATGTCCTATGATTCTTGTTGTTGATTCATCTCCTAGGAAAATGTTTCCTCCTTTATACCTTTCATATTCATAGAACCACTCCCTATGGGGATTCATATGAAAATAAGCACCCAAATCAATCATCCATACATTATGATCTCCATGTGGTAATGAAGAAACTAAGTACACATCCCCTCCTTCTGAGGAGTCATTCCCTTCTGTGGAAGGAAGATCATCATATCCCTTCCCTATCCCAACAATTTTTTATTTGCAATCCTTCTTGATATTCCCAACTTTACCACATTTCCAGCATTTCCTTAAGGATTGTCTTGGAGATTTATATCTACCTCTAAATTTAGATCTTCCACTCGAGGAATTATTTTTATTTCTACCCAAGGTATGTCCTCTTATAGATAAGGAATATGTTATTTGGTTATCCATGGTTTTCCTCCTCATTTCTTCTAGTAATAAGGATGAAACCACATCATCAAACTTCAATGTGGTCGCATTACTACCAATAGCTACAACTATACTATCCCACAAATCTAGAAATGAACATAGTAAACTAATGCACTTATCTTCATCTTAAAATTTAATATCCATAGACAATAACTGACTTACCACATTATTGAAGGAATTTAGTTTCACCGAGTCTACATCGTTCATCCTCAAGAGGTACAGCTTCTTAAAGGAAAATTTTATTTACCAGGGACTTAAACTGATAAAAAAAACCCCTAACTTATCCCATAATGCCTTGGCTGTAGCTTCTCCCAAGACATTCAGTAACACTAAATATGAAGACACAACTAGATTTTTCTCTTTTCCTTCATGTTCAACTTCATCCAATCTTCCATTGACATACTCGTAGGTGCAGTACCAAGATCCATAGTGACCCACTATTCTTTATCTACCAAAAGATCCTCCATCTTCAACTTCAAAAGCTCAAATATTTCACCATTAAATTTCTCAAACTCTATTTTAGAACTACTTTTTGTTTTCTTTCACCACAAGAATCACCACCATAGATCTCCGACTGAAACTAGGTATATCACAGACTCGAGATAAATAAACCCTTAGCAACAAAGGTGTCCCACTCAATCCAATAATTTCTCTAATACCAAATGTAGGTTCTAAACCTTTATAGTATAGAAATGCACATACAGATTCTCTATAAAACAAAAAGAAAATAACATCAATCACTCATATTACTCTGAAATTTACCCTAGAAACCCTTAACTAGGAAAACTAGCAAATGTTTAGAGTCACGCCTCTAACTCTTATCGTATTAACTTCAATATTACAATACAATATATAGGATCCCATGGAATCCAAACCCTAATTCATTGACATGGATTAGATTCCTTGACCATAATTACATACAATGGACCGAAAAACCATTGGCCTAAAAATACAAAAAACAAAGGCTAATTGTGTTAATAATATAACACATACCCAACAAAGGATACATACATTATTATAGTATATAAACCCCTTGACACAAGGAATATTCTTTCAAAAAAATATCTAATCATTCAAGCCAACAAAGCACAAATCAATAATCAATCAATTAAATAAGCATGTAAAAACAAAATCAATTATCATTCTTATACAAGAAGTAAAAGGATGCCACAAGTAAGACCATGTCTAGGAACACAACGGGAAAGTGAATCCATTAGTGTCTACATTCAAGCATTTACACAATTCACAAGGAGCTCATAAATCATAACCTCAAAACATCAAGCCATCAAAATGAAATTACATCAAGAAAGAAAGTCTTAATGACAAAGCTGATGAAAATTTTAAATATTAAAAGGGGTCCCCAAGTTTGAAGACTTGGGGTTGGTTGAGGCCTCAACATGCTACTTTTATCCCTTCAACAAGGGAAATATAGTATTCCTAATTGTTTGTAGTCCTCCCACATATAACCATTTTACTTTGGATCCCCTGATTTGTTTGACTTATTATACAAGACAAGGCACTTCAAATCATAATGACCATGTATGCACCATTTTGTAAATTTGTTACATAAATTGTCTAAGAAGTTTTATATGTGAGGTTGTAAGTTTAGAATTTGTTGGAAAACTTTATTTAGTTTCTATTGTTCAATGAAAAACAATATATATGGAAACTAATTTAGTTATAAGGAATACATTCAACAATTCATATACGACAACCAATTGAAACAATTTTAGCATAACCATCTTACTACACTCACAGAAATTGCAACTGCAACAATTGGATGTAACAATTTAGCATAACAAAGGTTACTACACTAGTAAAAATTGCAATTTCAACAAGAAAAACATTACACTTGAATTTTGACAATCAAAGAAGGTATTAGAAATTCAACAATCAAACGGTACATAATAAGACATCGGAATTTCAGTAATCAAACATTACATTTAATTATCAAACTCAAATCCTATTGACATCTAGATTTTCTCATGCATGTGATTAAGAAACCAACGATTTCTACAATCAAAATCAATGATTTCAACAATCTTCATTATGGCATTGCATGACAACATAAAAAAATCGTCATTGAAATTTAAGTAACCAAATATTATAATTGAAATAATCAGACCAAACTACCATTGACATTTATAGATTTTATACCATTTTATTGAGCTTTCAACATTCTCAACATAATCTCAATATAATTGGAAGAAAACAAATCTATAACAAGATAACAATTTTTCATTAAAATTACAAAATATGAAAACATAATAGTCTTTTTACAACCCTAGAAATTCCAATTTCACCAAAAAAAAAATGAAATTGTATTGTCAACAATTGAAATGATCAATTAAATATTCACATCAACCATAAAAAAACAATTTCAACTATTATGTACTCTATAAATATGAAAACATAATAGTTTTTCCACAACCCTAGAAATTCCAATTTCACCCACACACAAAAAAATAAATAAAT
>JASDQU010883489.1:34143-46055 GCA_032191745.1 Picea mariana
CTACCAAAAGAATTTTCTATTGGCATCAAAATGAACTTTGTATCGACAATCTCTAAAATATTTTATCTCCAACAATAAGCGATAATGAATAGTTTGATTTCGTAGATACAAGCATTTTAATTAAAAATTGAGTTTTGAGACTTAATTTCTTTAATTTCTTTTCTAAAGATTAAAGATGCATAGTATACGATGAAATGCATAAAAATAGCCAAACAAAGAAAAATGAAATATGTAAATATGGTCAAATAAAAATCAAAATTACTTTATGAAATCAATGGAAAAGGTGGTATCTTGTTTCTTTCAATTCAGAGGGTCAAACGGTCGAGAGAAACACAAACCACACCGAATTTTTTTCTTTTTTGTGAACTAAAAATCAATTCAATTTTGGGAAGTACACCACTAAACCACCCATTGAAATCACTTCTCATTAATCTCGCAAAACTTGTCTTAATAAAAATGTATATGACCGTTGGTAACCGCGGTTACAAATGACGGTTGGTAACGGCGGTAATAGGTATGAAGACGGATGGCCATGCCTCGGGATAGCAATCAAAACTAATGGAGGTGGAAGTCATAGAAGATTCGAAAGAAGGCAGGTGTAAGGTCAGCGGAGATAGATGAACTAATACATCGAAGGAGAAGTCTGGTGTCAATTGCACACTGATTATGGAGTTGTAGGCCTCTTAGATAGAAATATGCAACAGATGGACGAAGGCACAAATTCATTCGATTGAAAGAATTTATGTAAAATTCATTCAATGGCCGCCTCCGAGCACGCCGTGGAAAATCGTCGGTCCAAGCGTTCTCGCCTACAGAGATCCTTCAAGTGTTCCACCGACATGAATCTCCCATGTTGTAGCTCGCTCCAACTCGAACCGTAGAAAAGTTGCTTCCCAAACCGAACAATTATCTTGACCTACCTCATCGTTTCCTACTGTCGGCAAAGCACGGGTTCCAGGCACCCTACCAATTTTGCTTCGTATACCGAAAATCCCCAATGCAAGTAGAAATATACTTCCGTGATGGAGGTTTTATCGGAGAAATCCACCGATAGGATATCAATATCAGATCCGTAGATCGAATCCTGGCACGGTACTTCTGCTCCGGATTTGAGACAGAAAAACGATTTGTGGGATTGGCGATCTCGTTCAGAAACGTTGGAGATGTCTTTGGATTTCTCCTCGAAGTAAACCCTGTTGATGGCAAGCAGCGGATTCTCTAGAGATTTGCAGAAACAGAAGGCAAAGAAATCAGGAAAGTAGTTGTTGTTCTTGTCCAATGAAAAGATTACGAGCTCTTCAATGTAGGATGCAACAGTCTGTAGAGCTTCTTCTGAATCAGCGTGTATTTTAACCCTTCCATTCGAAGTCACTCTTACAGAGGAGATGTTGGGGATTCATTCAAGAGTCTTGGGGATTCGTTGAAGAGTCTTGAGGGTGGTGTCACCCTTGCCTATAACAATTTCAATCACTTTGTCGATAGAAATGCAGGTGGAAGCATTAAAGGAAACATGATAAGATTTGATACAGCATTGACCAGATCAAATAAGGTACGGAATATGAGGCGGTGGGTATAAGGTGGTTTCGAAGGACCTGGTTTTTGACAGGTGTGTAGATGATTTTATTGTGAAAAGACCAAAAAAATATGGTTTTAGCGGTGGGTGGACCTGGTTTTTGACAGGTGTGTAGATGATTTTATTGTGAAAAGACCAAAAAATATGGTTTTAGAAAACCTGTCAACCAGTTGACAGGTTTTTTTTAAAGAACCTAACACTTAAGAATGTCTTCAGCATAAATATATGTAGTTTAAAAATGTAATTTTTTTCAGTTAAATAAATAAAACCATATATTATAATTATATAGTTATTAAATATATTATTGAAACAGTTAATTATGTATATATAACTTAACCCATATTATGCAATCTTAGGATTCTTAGATAATTTTAATATGTTGTAAAGGGTGTAATTTTTTTTTTAATATATTCTCTTTCTTTTAAAAAAATTAACCTTTTGAATTTATTTTCTTTTGTCACCTACAGGTAGCTCGAATAGGTGGAGGGGTCTTCTTACCAATAAACAGGTGGCTAAAACCAGTAAACACGTGGCTAAACCAGAAATGGGAAGATGGAACAGGTCTGCAAGACTCTTTCCTGCTACCTCCTCACCTACTCCAAAATTCCTATTAAGGTTTTTAGGGTTATCTTCAAGTTATTCCAAGAGTTTCTAGGGTGTTCACAGGGGTTTTAGGGCATGGTAGATTTATTTTCCATGTACATGGAGTTTAGGTTCTATTTGCTTGCCCTTAAATCTTAAGAGTTGTTAACAAATTTCTAGGTTGTTTAAGGGATGAACTTAAAGGATTTCTAGGTTGCATACATGCAAGATTTTTTTTTTTTTAGAGAAAATAGCATACTTTCAATCCATAAATTCCAGACCATAAGAAAATGGTTAAGCCCTAGTTTTGAAACCTTCTTTGGTACCAAATGTAATGCCTTTACTCAAGGCTTCATAGTTAACCTATGAATCTGTAATCTAATTGACAATATGTTTGCAAGAATTCAATGATTATTTATCTTGTTTTAACAAGACAGTAAATTATAACAGTAACAATAATTTCTAGCAATTTAATCACTAAAATCACCATTTATTCATTCACAACATAGATTTCATGTATATGTATATATAAAATTGAATTATTGCAAAAAAGGAAGTTATAAATTACCTCTTGCAGAAGAAGTTTGTCATGTTTGTTGATGTTTGTTTCCTCCCAACTAGCTAGGAACGTATCATCTATATCTCCCTAGCTCTAGGAACTCTAATTTCCTGGCCCCCAAGCCCAAAACCCCAGCAACTCCAGTTCACTAGTAAACCCACTAAAATTTCCCAAAAACTTTCCTTCTCTCCCGAATTTCTCCTTGCTTCCTCCTCCTTCAAATAACCCAAACCCCTTCCTTTATCCTCCCCTCTGACATAAATTCTCCCCCTTGAATTCCTTCACCCATCCCTAATAAATCCCTATCTACCCTCCTAAATTCCCATCTAACCTGCCCATCACACGTAATACCATCAATAAGTTTATTCATGTTAAATAGTTTAATCTATTAATAAAATTATGATCAATTCTAATTAGTTTAATAATTTAGTTGAGTTAATTAAATTAATGATTTCAAGTATTTAATTAACTTTATTACATTAATGACCTGAATTACGTTACTTAATTATAATATTTAATTAATCTATTTGGGGTGTTACACCTCTCCTTCTTTGTACCAGATTGGCTACAAGATTTTCTCCACGAATGGTTGCAAGACCCCAAACTTTCTCGCCTCATCCAACAATTGCAACACCATTATCTATTTTCTCTAGGGTACTCTTGGCACTATGAAGAGATTTTCTATGAAGGGCATCTATATTTAAGAAAACAGTCACAACTTAAATCCACGGTGCTTTTTGAGCTTCATGCTTCACCCATAGTTGGGCATTTATATTTTACTAAAACAAAGGGTCAAACGTTCCTTTTTTGGGGATGGTATGAAATAGGATGTTCACACCTTTTTGGATGAATTTGATGTATGTTAATGCAACAAGGGAGAAATATTCAAAGGCTCAGTCACACTCCAATCGCTTTTGATTTCCCCTGCTATTTGGAGGGATATTTCTATGGATTTCATTGTTGGCTTACCTAAATCGAGCAATAAGTCATTCATCATGGTGGTCATCGATCGTATTTCCAAATATGCTCATTTTTTTTCTCTTCCGCACCTGTTCACTACCTCCACAGTGGCTCAAATTTCCATGGATAATATCTTCAAATTGCATGGCATGCTTCATTCTATTGTCCCTCACAAGGATCCAACTTTCACCAACAATTTTTGGCAAGAATTGTTCAAACTCTAGAGAACCCAACTGCATCTCAGCACCACCTATCATCCCCGGACTAATGGCTAAACTGAAGTTGTCAACAATTGTTTGGAAATGTATTTGCAGTGTTTTGCATTTGAAAGACAAAATCAGTGGTTACCCCTAGTTGAATCGTGGTACAACACATCTTATCATACAACTACTCACATGACTCCTTTTTAAGGAGTATACGGACAAAATCCATTGTCGGTTCTCTCATACATACCAAGTGTCTCGAAGGTTCAGGAGGTTGACGAAAATATTACAATCCGAGAGGCCATTCTCCATACCCTCAAAGAAAATTTGGTCCTGGCTCAGAATCGCATGAAGCAACAAGCATATTAGGGTTGTTTTGAATATCAATTTGTTGAAGGGGACCATGTATTTCTTTGTATGCAACCTTATAAGTAGACTTCACTCAAATTTGAACATTGTCATAAACTTTATTCCAAATTGTATGGCCCTTATACAATTCTAAAGTGAGTAGGGCATGTGGCATACCAGTTATCTCTACCCAGTCATTCTAAGCTCCATATGTTTTTCATGTCTCGTGCTTAAATAAAGTTATTGGAACTAAGTTCCACACCCAAACCAGTCTCCCTGATTTGGATGAAGAAGGTTCCATTTGGTTGCATCCACAAGTAGTCTTGGACCAACAAGAGTGTTGTCTCTGTCAGCGCACCATCAAGGAAGTGTTGATTCAGTGGAAAGATACAACTCCAAAATATGCCACTTGGGAGTCGGCCACCATTCTACAAAAATTTCCTCATCTCAAGCCTTGAGGACAAGGTTGTTCTTCAAGGGAAGGGAATGTTAGGGACCTAACCTCCCTAACCCCTCACGTAGGTAGAATAATATATTTTCCATGTAATAAATTCTGACATTTGTTAATAAGACCTATTTAATAAATGTCAACAAGTCAATGTAGGAATACCTAATAGAAGCTTTTGCTTCTAGAAAGATATTCCTATAGAATGTTCTTTAGAAGATAGAATTAGTATAAATAAGAGTATGAGGCATGATAAATATTTGTTTTGATAATTCTTGTAATAGAGCGTTGCTTTGTAATAGGTTTCCCTGAACATTTCTTTTTATCAATAAAGGTATCATTTTTGGTATTTTGGTTCTCTACATTTTGTTGTTCGGATGGTATTTTCTGTAGTGTTTCTATTTTCTTATTATTATAATAGATCTGGTACCTAACAAAAAACGATGAGTGTACTCTCAGATGAGAAAACATTTCCTTGTAATAAATATTTCAAAATGCATATAGAGAAATAACAATCTCTAATCTCTAATGAGGATATAAAGACATTGATGCCTTGTGTAAAAGAGATTAATCCCATCACCAATCGTAACCTAGTGAGTGCCTCTAGAGAACTTGGAAATCATAGTGAGGTTGGAAACATGCTAAAGCATGCCATGTATGAGTGTCCTCAAGTATGAAAGACCAAGAAAAATGTTAGATACCTAATCCTAGAATATGGTATTTTGGAAATAGTGTTATAAATATTAAATTAGGAATATTAAGAATGTCAAGAGTCATAGGAAGTCTTGGAATATGAAACCAAGAGTCATATCCCCCAATATATTTATTTATGGCTCACATTAATAAAATAATCACCGATGGAGTTAATCATCCTCTGCCCATACCTGGCATGACAGTGGTATCAGAGCATGTTTTAACTCCATTAATGCAAAAACGCCTCTATAGGTCTATTTCCCATGAGTGTTTATATGTTCGGTTATTCCCTATCCCCTCATCTTTGTAATTCACCCCCGTTCGATGAGGTATCTCGTGTCTTCCTATAACGATGTGCCTAAATTATTGTATCTTGTGTCATACTGCATCCACCTATTATCATTTTGTAGTCACGATGCTCGGGTGTTAGGGTTTCCCCCACTCTCTAAAATCCTCTCCCATCAGGTATGTCTCTCGTGCTGTGAAAATATCCTACCATTCATGCCCATTCTCTCTCACACATGTGACCTGGACATTGAACGTCGATCATTCTTTTACAGAATAATATTGTCGACATTCTTCCTCATTGATCTCGCCAAAGTTCAATCCATCTCTTGGCATTCTTCCTCGAATCAAAAATAAAACCTAAAAGAAAGTGTCGATGACAAATTTGATCCGATGATGTAATGAGCAACGAAGGTTCTGGTTGTTTCAATTTATGGTGTTTTTTTTCATGTTATTGATGGATCAATTGCTTCAACAAAACCAACCACTATCAATTTTATCTCTGAATTGAAATACTCCATTGTCCAAAAGATGGATTGGAAACCAGAGGGAGTGAATATTTGAATATTAATTTGATTGACACCATGACTGGCCACGTGACACTTTACAAATTCAACCTTCAAATTGGAAGTGAAGTTTAACCTATAATTTTTTCATTATCATGTATGAGTTTTTGTTCTTGATTTTGTATATTTAGCAAGAGAGATATTTCTTACAATTCGACAGTTTGTAAAATTTATACTAGATATTTTGTAAAATGAGGATATAAGACACATATGAGCTACTCAAGAAGTATGATGAACACATGTGGAGTTATTTTTATGCGTAGGAACAAAACACAAAAGTGGAATGCAATTCCTGAGTAGTTTTGTTTCTGGAAAATAAAGTCCTCCTTTTAAAAGAGGCAGTAACACCTAATACCATAGAGAATTCATATCCTCTTTCCAATGTTAGTGATTTGAACATGGTTGTGGAAACGAAATTAGCATGATGCTTGATCCCTCACATTTGCAAGGAGTTGTCCCATCCTTCATCTATCGCATTTCTCCATGCCTTTCCACTACTTTTCGAATACCTTGGGGCACCTTGAAGGTGTTCACATTTGTGGTTCAAGAATATTTTGATTGGAATGGAGGCTCAATGGAGTTTCCTAAGACTTGAGAGATTCAATGGAAAAAATAGTATCATCATCTGAATGACTAACAAAAGATAAATGATAGATAATTCAAACCCTGCAAGATCAATTAGGAGAGCAGCGATGGACAACTCAATCCCTGAAATGTGAAGGGGAGGCCCAAAAGGAAGCATATGACCAAAACATTTTGGTCCTACATGGATAAATTCGTGATCCAAGGGTAAATATGAACTTGACTACCATGATTGAAAATCTTGGATAAATTCATGATCCCCGTAAGATAATGAGAAGAACAGACATGGAGTTGAGGCTAGGTGGAGTGCAAGAAAGAGAAAATTTGCCTATTTGAACTATCAAAGAGAACGGTTGATTCAAATATCAAATAAAATATTAGGAGACATTGTGGATCATGTCCATGTTAATCAACGGGCCCTGAATTTCAAGAAGTTGAATGGGAAACTCAAGCCTATTGAAAGGTAAAGCATCTAAATATCCTCATTATATTGTTTCTCATTGCAATATTGGAGTAATTAAATATTTGTTTAACACTTCATTTGCTTCTTGGAGAGATGCATCATTGCTTGACATAGGTGCAACATGTCATATGACCTTCTAGAAAGACTTGTTTGAATATTTCAATGAAAATGTAGATGTTATAGTCTGTTTTGCAGATAAATCAAGTATCAAACCTTCGGGAATTGGCACCATCAAGCTCAAATTGCTTGGACTCCCATATTTTATTCTGCACGATGTAATATATCTTCCTATGCTGCGAAGGAACATGTTATATATCGTGCACATTTAACAGAAATGCCACTGTATTCATATCTTTGGTGGTAAAGTTGAAATAAGGAAGGATTCCAACAACATTGTTGTTATGACAGGAGTGGAGGATGGAATATTTCTTAAGTTGAAAAGGACATATGCTCATGCATAAAAAATTTCATACCTTTCTCACCACGATGAAGGTACATTGCATCTAGTCACTCACATCATGTTAGACTTGGACACAGTAATTATGACAGCCTTTGTTTATTGAAAAATAATGGTGTTTCTGGTTTTCCTAATATTCCTAGGAAATTGAAGCAATGTGATGCTTGTACCCTTGGAAAACATAGCAAACAACCTTCTCTGTAATCTCATTTTGAAGCACCGTCACCCCCTCATGAATAAGTTCCATCCACTTCATCAGAACCTAAAGTTCATTTTGATGATGTGATTGAGAGGATTGAAAGGATGAACCTTGATGGGAATTCAACACCATCTCAAATAGTTGAGCAAACTGGACTATCTTAGAAAGGTCCACCAAAGTGGCTCATAAAGACATTTTGAAGAGTTCATCCTAATGAGGTTGGAAAGACAGGAACCAGAAGTTCTACAAGACAAGATGGAGGTGATGTAGATAATTCATATTTAGATGATGTAGATGATATGGATGTTTCATATGATTGTGATTTAAATTTATCTATTAACTTTGAACCAACTTCCTTTGAAGAAGCCACTTCTCATGATGAGTGGAAAGAATCCATGAAGAAGGGGTATCATGCTCTCATCAAGAATGGGACGTGGAAGTTAGTGGACACCCCATTCGGAACCAAACCAATTGGATACAATTGGGTCTTCAAGAAAAAGTACAGATAAGATGGATCACTTGAAAAGACAAAGTGAGGCTCGTGGAAAAAGGATTTTCACAGAAAGAAGATATTGATTATGAGGAAATTTTTTCTCCCAAAGCAAAATGGGATACCATTTGTACTCTTTTTTCCTTGGCAGCACAAAATATATGTGAAGACTACTTTCTTGAATGGAGACTTGAAATAAAATGTCTTCATGTCTCAACCATAAGGTTTATTTATAAAAGGACAAGAGAAGAAAGTATGTAAGATCATCAAATCCTTATATGGCCTGAAACAAGCACTACGAGCCTGGTATGAAAAGCTAATTAAGCATCTTCTAAAATTGAATTTCAATAACTTTAATATTGATGATGCAACTTTGTTTGTCAAGAAAGTTCGCAAAACTATTGTATATCTTGTAGTGTATGTAGATGATATGTTGATAACAAGGAAGAGTTGAAGAAATTCTTTGAGATGACAGATTTAGGAAATATTCACTACTATTTGGGCATTGAAGTGACTCAAAATACAAATTCCATATTCGTATCCCAAAATCACATTGGAGAATTGTTAAACAAGTTTGGTGTGGCTGAGTGCAACCCTCTCTCTACTCCAATGGAAATAATTGGAAGCTCACATCAAAATAAAGGAATGAATTTATGGATGCAACCAAGTACAGACAACTTGTGGGAATTCTTATCTACCTTACCACGACCAAACTAGACATTTCATTTTTTGTTGGGATTCTTTCCAGGTTCATGCAAAAACCTTGTGAAGGACATTGGTCTACTACAAAAAGAGTTCTAAAATACTTGAAGGGAACTCAAGACTTTAGAATCAAGTACTCTAAGGTGGATGACTTCAACTTGATTGGATATTCTGATTCAGAATTTGATGGGGATAAAGAAAATGGAGTGTCAACTTCAGGATATCTCATGAGTCTTGGATCATTATTTTCTTCCTAGAGATCACGCAAACAGACACTTCCAGTATATTTCCACAATGGAGGAAGAATATGTGGCAACTACAAAAGAAACAAAGTAGATTGTGTGGCTCAGGAAAATACTTGAATATTTGCAGGAGAAATAGGTGAATTCTACTCATTTTCTAGTTTACAATACTTCTGCAATCAAGTTAGAAAAGATTCCTTGATTCCTTGATTGAACCAAGCACATCAAAAAAAAGTACCATCTGATTTGATATCATGTAGAGGCCAAAACTATTGATAGATTGTTCTACAAATGAGCATATTGCAGACATCTTCACCAAAGAACTTGGAAGAGAAAATTTTGAAAAGTTCATAATGATTCTTGGACTCACAAATAACCCATCGGATTAAGGGGAGGAATGTTGGATACCTAATCCTCAGGATTATGGTATTTTGTAAATAGTGTTGTAAATATTAAATTAGGAATATGAAGATTCATAGGTGAATGTCAAGAGTCGTCGAAGGTCTTGGAATATGAGACCAAGAGTCATCTCTCCAATGTGTTTATGTATGGCTCACATTAATGAAATAATCATATGTGGATTTACTTGTTCTCTATCCACACTTGGCCTAATAGAACATTTGACAAGATGAGAAAGCAATGAATATTTTATAGTTTTAGGTAGTGTTAGCACATGAAATGTACTGAAAGTCACCCTTATTTTTATTTTTTATTTTTCTAAGTTTTGTTAGAGTTACAACTAGTGTTTAGAGACTAGGGGATAGTTCTTGGTCATTAGGGTCATTTCATAAGTCAAAAATTGGGTTCATTTAGGTCTTGTCCTAGCATATTTAAGTATTTTGCTAAGGCATACATGGAGGAAATGGTGATATGGTCAAGACAGTGTGGTCTGATCATCATCATGGTTTTGTCATCATTAATAAAAAAGCACAAGTTACAAAGGTCACTTCATCATATTTTAGGTGCTAGGGGGAATATTTTTATGTGTAATGGGTCACTCATTTCTTATTTACTCGAATTTGTACACGTTTTGGCCATTAACTGATGAAAACCCAATTCTCTATAGAAGTCCCTAACTTTTCGCAGCGAATTTTTTCCAATTGTCAAATCGCTACAGAATTATCTCGTTATCTTGCTAGATTGATAATGACCAACCTACCACATGAAATTTTTTGGTGTCCTCTATTTCAAAGGTATTTATCATTGCCAATCATCAAAACATGTTGGAGATCTTACCTTGATCATCAACCATTTGAAATTCCCCTTGTTGCAAAACTCACATTTGCTGCCAAAACCTTGTGACTGCCCAAACCTCATCATTTTTCCTTCATGTTGATATTTTCCACCTGGTTCTTAGTCCTATGTTCATGCCATTAAAAATTTTCTCCCTTAGTTTACATTACCCATCAGTTTTTTGCTCCACTGTATTGAATTTCATTCGCTGCAGAAAACCTAAATTCACTGCAGAAACCTCGTGATCGTTTCTAAAGCTCATTGCTCAAGTAAATCACTATACCCTTGTATATTTATCAAGTGGCTGAAATTTAATTCATGTTCAAGTCTTATTACTTCCTTGGTCACAACTATGGATCACGGTAAACAGAAGAAGAAGACAAATAAAGTGGGGTGAAATTGTCAGGTTTGAACCTCAAGGGTTACAGCTGATAGATTTGAACCCAGCGATCAGAGAATATTTTGAGAAGGCTGGATGCATTAGATTTTGTGAGAAGATGCAAGGATGTCACATGGAGGTGAAAAAATAGTTTTCTTTGAATTATGATGGGATTAAAACTAGAGTTGGACCATTGGAGATTATGGTTTCAGAGAACACCATAGTTGCATCCAGATAAATCCCAATGCAAGGTGGAAAATGGTTTAAGGGAATGTCTTTAGATCCACATTTTTGCAATGATTATTTCAATTCTGAATACCAAAATGATAATTTCTCTAAAGGGGTGCCAAGGAGCTACATGCTGGAGAATTTCGACAAGTTGTTGGGTGATCCATAGGTATTTCACCTATGAAGGGATATTTAATATGGTTTTCCAGTATCATATCATTTTTCTTATGCATTTCACAGGTAAGGAAATCCTTAACTTACCTTTTTACTTGTACAGAATCTTAGGCAAGATGGAAGATATGGTTCAAGCCAAGTCTAATCAGATTGAGCACAGTCTTTTCCATTTTGGTCTAATAAATATTTTAGTCCTAGAGGAACTGAAGAAAACAAATACAAAATGGGAATCTTTTCTATCTTCCATAGGGTTTGGTACAGAATTTCATGGCACTCCTAAAACCAAGAAAATTACCCTTGTTTCAAGTGAAAAGATAGTTCAAGCAAGTTCTAGCAGACCTAAGAAAACAAAGAAAAAGGATAAAGAACAGATCCCTTCTACAATTGAGACCTCTGAAGCTTCAACTGAAACCATATCAAGCAAAGAGTCCAAAGAAAAGGAGAAAGCTAAAACACCCTTAGAAAATGGCATGAGGAACATTGAAACTTTCATAGAAACCCCTAACATTAGAAGGGTCAAGAAAAAGAGAATAAAGATTGAACTAATCT
>JASDQU010883490.1:0-16971 GCA_032191745.1 Picea mariana
GTGGGTTTTTCGCTGCTCCCCTTTTCTTTTCGTCACCAAGTGGTTAGTAAACATAACTCAAACATCAAAAACATGGATTTTTATTGAAGATCAAGCACATTTATTGAGGAAAAAACTAGCTGGCCTATGTCCTATCCTACCTAACTACACATTTAGTCCAAATTAAATTGTTGGACTAAGAAATTCCTCTACCTGGGGCCATTTGACCAAGTTTGAGCAATTTGGTCAAATTTATTCTCTAACTATCCTAACTACCTGCTTAAGATTAAACAGTTTAGCTTGGCTTATTTACTAAATCTATCAACATAAATTCAAAGAGACTTAACCATGATTAAACTGTATGGATCAAGTCATTGTTATTGCATGGGGATTTTATCCATTTTCTTTTATGCCCTCTTTTTTTTTTTTTCTTTTATTTATTTATTTATTTTTATTTCTTTTTGAAAATAATTTGTATGAATGAAATATAATTTGCAAGACAACATGCATCAATAGTGAAAATTTTCCAGTCACGAGATGATCCTATAAATTATAGGGTTATAACAACCCTAAACAACATTTTTAACTATTGAAAAACCCCGAGAACAAAGTGTAACAAGGTACACTATGTCTCTGTAGCTCAAATAAAAGAGCCAAGAGAGAACTTTATAATGGTTTAAATCGTTCATCAAATGAAGCTTTTATGAAGAAGTTACATGACAAATAGTGGAGGGTAAAGTTTAAGACCCAACTAACTTCGAAGGGCCATAACTTTCTTCTTCAGAATCAGATTGAGGCACATGAGAAGTATATGGAAATATATTGAACCATAGAAGACAGTCCTAGATATGAAATAAATTACTGGGCATGTTAAAAATGTTTAATATGGAAAAGAAGGTACATGTAGCATTCCAGATCAAAAACACGGATTGGCCTAGAACTTCAGGAGGTTGTAACTAGCATCCCAGAACCCAGAAAAAGGTGAACCTTGGATGGACTGTAAAAAATATGTATATGAAGAAACCTAATTGAGCTCCTACTAAAAATCCAATGGAGTAGGTGCAAAAATGCATAATTACAGCGCAGCGTTGCATCAAGTTGAAGAGTGAACAGAAAAATTAATGGACAATTTTCAAATAACCATAACTTTCTGCTCAAGACTCGGAATTAAGCATGGAAGCAGGCATTGGAAAGGTATTGGAAAGTAGAATATAATTATTGACCCACATAATTGGTTTTGGAAATAAAATTTTTAGGAAATCAGAAGAAATAATTCTGATATATTAATTGAACCAGAATGGTTCAATTTTTTCATGAAATTGATGAGTCAGTTAACCTGACAAAGTTTTGTTGGATGCAAATTTTGCAGAGTTAAAAGAAAATAGATCATATCAAGATCAACAAAGATGAGATTATAGGGATGGATAGGAATGGAAGATTCATAGGGGACTTACATCCAGGAAGATGAGATTAGAGGGATGGATGCCCATTTTAGAATTGAAGGAACAAACTCCAATGGACATGGAGAAGGAAGGGACGAAAACCTAAATATGGTAGAGACCATTAAAAATTTGCAAAAGGATGCCCAAATCCATAAATATGATAATGAAAGGATTACAAAATCCAAGGAGCAATAGGAGGAATTCAACATGAAGTTAATGCAGAGCTTGACCATAATATAAAATAAATTGGATAAGGAGAGTGGATCAATCAAATCAGGAAGTCACAGGTCTTCTGATGAGAAAAGAAGAACCTGAAATGTTAGCAGACTTCACCATCACTCTCCAATGCATTCCAATAAGAGAGAAAACAACAACTCAATTTCATCCCCTATCAAGAAGCATAAGAGGTCTAGGGTGGATGAGCTATGAGGAGAAATGGACAAAATCAAACCTCCTACATTTGATGGTGAGCACAAGAAGGATGAAGATGCAGAGACATGGTTGTTGGCATGAGAAAGTATTTTCAATTGCATAATTATTCTTCTCGCGCAGAAGGAATAATTTTCATATATCAAATCAAAGGAAACACATCCATGTGGTGGGATCAGCTTGTGCAGGTGCAACATATTAAAAAGAAAAATGTTACTTGGAGGGAATTCAAGAAGCATTTTGAAAAGAAATATTTGACTACAAGATACTATGAAAAGAAAATGAAAGAGTTCTTTGAACTCAAACTTAGGAGTATGACAATAGATGAATATGAAAGAAGGTTTTTAGAACTTTTGAAGTATGTTTCTTTCATCAAGGATGAGACAGCCACGATTCAGAGGTAGTTGAGTGGATTTCCATCATTCATTAGTGACAAAATACAATATGATGATAAAACATTGGAGAAGACCATAAGATGAGCTAAATGCCTATATGATCAGCAAAAATCAAGGCCAACTTTCCAAAAATCTTGGGAAGACAAAAAGAAATTCAATATGGATCAAAGCAAGAAGGGAACTAGGCCACCATTCTTCAGAAATAATCCTTAGGGACATCCAACTTCTAGAGAACTGAGAATGATTGAGACAGGGGGGAAAAGGCCAAGGAAACCACCTATTCAATGTTGGGCTTGTAAAGGAGATTATATGTTTAGATATTGTCCCCACAGAGGTGAAAAAGTGAGGACTGTTAACAATGTACAACAAGTTGAAACAGTGGAGGACATGGGCATAAATGTACTAAGGATATATGCAGCCGTGGACAACACGAAAGCAGAGTATCAGTCACATATGATTGAAGTGGAAGGTGTGATGAATAACCAAACCATTTCTATTTTAATTGATTCAGGTTCTAGTCATAGTTATATAGATCCTAAGATGGTGGAAATTTTTCATTTTCCAAGAAGCAAGCATGAAAAATCTTGATTGGTGCAGATGGCTACCGGAGCTAAAAGAAAAGTTAATGATATGGTTAAACCATGTCTTATGGACATGAATGGAATGAACACCAGGGCATATTTAAACATATTGCCTTTAGGTTCCTATGAATGTCTAATTGCGATGGATTGGTTGGACTAAAATCATGTTATCCTATACTTTCACAACAAGACATTTACTTGCTTGGATGAGGAAGGGGACCTAAGGACAATGCAGGGAATTCTTAGGGCAGTAACCATTAGAGAAATTTCAGCATTGCAGTTGAAGAAATGTTGCAGAAAAGGGTGTCAAATATTTGCATCACATATGGAAGAGACACCTAAATATAAGGTGTCAAATATTGAATATTATGTAGTCCTAAAAGAGTTTGAAGAGGTATTTAAAGAAATAACAGGATTACCCCCTAAAAGAGACATTGATTTCTCCATAAGTTTGATGCCCGAAGTAGCTCCAGTATCCAAGAATCCATACAGGATGAGTACACTAGAATTGAAGGAATTGCAAATGCAACTTGAAGAGATTCTAAAGAAGGGGTATATATGCCAAAGTGTGTCACCTTGGGGTTCCCCAGGTTTATTTGTGAAGAAAAAGGATGGAACATTAAGACTATGCATTGACTTTAGGCAGTTGAAAAAGGTAATTGTGAAGAATAAGTATCCTTTGCCAATGATCGATGACCTCTTTGATTAGTTGAAAGATGCAAAAATATTCTCCAAGATTGATCTCAGGTCAGGTTATCATCAAGTAAGAATTAAAGAAGAAGACATCAACAAGACTTCTTTAAGAACAAGGTATGGTCATTATGAGTTCACAGTGGTGCCATTTGGGTTATCAAATGCACCAACTGTCTTCATGTGTTTAATGAATGTTATTTTCAGAGAATACTTAGATAAGTTTGTCATTGTATTTTTAGATGACATTCTTATATATTCTAAGTCAAAGGAAGAGCATCAACAATACTTGAGGATGGTATTACAAGTATTCAGGGAGCATCATTTGTATGCCAAATTGAGAAAGTGTTCATTTTGTCATAAGCATATTCATTATTTTGGGAATATCATTTCATAGGAAGGGATAACAGTGGATCTTGAGAAGATAGAAGCCATTAGAGGATTGTCAGCTCCAAAGAATGTGACAAAGGTTAGATCATTCATGGGTCTTGCAGGATACTATAGGATATTTATTGAAGGATTCTCAAAGATTGCACACCCAATCACTTCCTTGCAAAAGAAGGGTGTGAAGTTTAAGTGTACATTGGATTGTGAAAAGAGTTTCCAACACTTGAAACAATTATTAACTAGTGCTCCAATTTTAAGGATTGCAGATCCAAATGAAGACTTCATTGTATGCACAAATGCATGTAAAGAAGGACTTGGTGGAGTCCTCAGTCAAAACGGGTTTTTTATATGTTATGAATCAAGGAAGTTGAAGTAGCATGAAAGACACTATGCCACTCATGATTTGGAGTTGGCAGCCATAGTGCATGCCTTAAGGAAGTGGAGGCACTACCTCATGCGGAAAAGGTTTGAGTTGAGGACAGACCATAATGGTCTAAGATATTTATTTGATCAACCAACTCTAAATTCTAGGAAAAACAAATGGTTAGAATTTCTCAGCGAATATGACTTTGATATAAATCATATCAAGAGGAAAGAGAACAAAGTGGTTGATGCACTCAGAAGAAGAGTGCATGTGTTTCATGCTACAACCATTAGCATGTACCAATCAAATTTGAAAGACAGAATTTTAGAGGCTACAAAATCATATTTGCAATACAAGGAGTTAGTGGCAAAATTACAGCAAGGCATTTTGCAGCAGAAAATTGAAGAGTATAAGCTAGAAAATGATGAAATTCTCATATACACGGGCAATATTTATGTACCAAATTCCCAGGAATTGAAAAATATGATATTGAGATAAATTCATAATGTACCTTATGCTGGGCACCTAGGTTATTAGAAAACTATTGGAGCTGTCAAAAGCCAATATTATTGGCCATGCATGAAGAAAGAAGTTGTTGATTTTATTTCCAAATGTTTGGAGTGTCAAAAGGTAAATGATGAGCATAAACACCCAAATGGTTTTCTACAACCATTACCCATTACTGAGTGGAAATGGGAAGTTGTAACAATGGATTTCATCACCAAACTTCCCAGAACAAACAAGCAACATGATTTTGTCATGGTAGTGGTGGATAAGCTTACTAAAGCTACCCATTTTATTCCAGTAAAGCTCACTCACAAGGAAGCCAACATTGTTGATGTTTGTATGAGATAAATTTCTCGATTACATGGTATAGCCAAGACAATTGTGTCTAATAAAGATCCAAAATTTACCTCAAATTTTTGGAAGGGATTATTTAATGGATTTGGAACAAATTTGAATTTTAGTACAACTTATCATCCAGAATCAGATGGACAAAAAAAGAGGGTGAATCAAGTGATTGAGGATATGTTGAGGATGTATGTGATGGATAAACCATCAAAATGGGAAGACTACCTACACTTAGTAGAGTTTTCTTATAGAAATGGGTACCAAGCATCTCTAAAGATGAGCCCATTTGAGGCACTTTATGACATAAAGTGAAACACATCGGTAAGTTGGGACAACCCAACAGATAGAGCAGTAGTTGGGGCATATTTACTCAGGGAAATGGAGGAGCAAATGTTGAAAATAAAACAAAATTTAAAGTCTACCCAAGACAGGTAGAAAAGTTATGTTGATAAGGGAAGAACTCACAGGGAATTTAAAGTGGGGGACCATGTATTCTTGAAAGTGAAGGCCAACAGAAGTTCCCTGAAGTTGGGAAATTGTTCAAAGTTGGTAGCTCTCTATTGTGGGTCGTTTGCAATCCTAGAGAGGATTGGGCTTGTAGAACACATGCTTTCTTTCTCTACATCAATGACCATTCATAATGTATTTCATGTATCGTTTCTTAAGAAATATATACCTGATGTCAATCATGTTATTGATTGGAATGTGATTCAAGTGGAGCAATAAGGCGCTTTCCAAGTGCATCTGATACGCATTCTGGACCGGAAAATCAAACAGCTCCAGAATCAAGCCATAGGGCTTGTAAAGGTCCAATGGACCTGGTACGATCTCGAGGACACTACTTGGGAGCATGATGATGCAATGCGGGTAGAATACTCACATATTTTTTAGGATTTTTGAAATTTTGGTTGTATATGTGTACATGATAATGCATTGAGGATAGTGCATAAATAAGAGGAGGGGATTGTAATACCCCTAGGCTGAACCCAAACAGTAAATGTAAATGCAAATGTACTTAAGCTAGTGAATTGTTTGACATCATTTTTTTATGCACCTTCTATGGTATAGTGCGCACATGTATTGCACACTAAAATGATGAAGTTTGTACATTCCAGGATACTGTGCGCAAAAAACTTAAGTGCATGCAATTTTGAGGCTAGGGATCCTTTTTGTATATGTTGTGTGGTATAGGGTGGTGAGACAGTTATTATAAGCTAGGAGTCTTACGTGTTGAATTAGGCCAGAGAGCCTAGATTGTAAAGGCCAATGAGCCTCTTTTTGTATATGTCTTATCATTAATATAAAATACATCGTTGCGTGTAGACCAACCATGATAAAAGAGTATGAGGGACTAAACTCCACTAGTTAGGGAAAGGGAGGGGATAAAAGTTAAGGAAAAGGGATAAGCTAGGGAGATTAAGCCAAAAAGGAATATTATATTAATATTCCTTAAAGAAAAAAGCATGGATAATTATTTTATCCTAAGTTCTAAGGATGGGGACAAGTGGGCCAAAGTGTCAAGTTCGGAACATGCATACATATAGTTTGGACTTAGCTCATTTTTCATTCATTCATTCCATAATCATTCACTCACTCATTCAACTTCCTTCCATACCTTTATGTTATTTTCACTGTACCATATCCTTACCCATACCTGCATCTGTACCTGGTTATCATGGGAGCTAGATTGAAGAAGCGGGTTGTCAGGCCCATGGGATACTAAAGAGGTGGGTTGTCAGGCCCATGAGAAATTTCTAGGTGAGAGAATTGTTGGGAACTGATTTCCCGAAGGTGCTAAACTACAACTACAAGGCTCTGAGACTTCTTCCTTGACATGTTGCTAAAGCCCCGAAAAGGAAGTGGGTCAGTCGAGGGACTGTTGAGAAAATAAGGGGAAAAGTTCCTAGGGTGGCATAGGAATGTGGGGAATGAGGGACTGTAGGATGTTAGTTTGAGTAGGAACCTATGACAGAGTCTTTCCTGTTGTCTGAGATACATTAGCCTGGTTAAGAATACCTTTACTAGGGTGGAGTTTATTCCCAGCTCGGGAGTGACCCACTGTTGAGAGTGATGAGCAGTGTGGTCTAAGGCTGGGAGGTTCATGGAGGGTCTACATGTAGTTGGTGATATTTTTACCAAGATAAGTGTCCATTTTGTGTTAAATTACATGTTGCATTATTATGTATGCGTTTATTTTTTTTATGGGTTATTCTTGTTTGTGTTGCATGTGTATTTTTATTATTATTCTGTATGAATTTGTGTATTGCAGACTTTATTTTTCTATTTTAAGTTTTATATATAAACTTACGCAAGCTTTTATGTGTGTATATGTTTTAAGTTGCATACAATTTGAAAATTGTTATGTGGCATAGCCCATTTGGATGTTGGGGTGTTACAAGGAAATACATGCCATGTCAAGGAACGAAAGAATCAATTTGATGGAAAAGTTGAAAATAATATAATATCAAAACAAGATAATATCAACAACATTCTCTCGGTGCATAGATGTTATGTGAATAATGTCATTATTGTGTATTATAGGATCCAGAGGGGGCCATGGATAGAGGACGTGGATGACGTAGCCCTACTAAATCAACGAGAGGAAAGTGGGTGGCCATAGAATTAGATAGAAAATATGCATATACAATGAACGTAAGAAGACAAATCAACCTAAACCAAAGGAGTATGGTGTTTATGAATTCACAAATGATACAACATAGAATAGATAAAGTTATATAAACTATGTTATATCAATGTGTCAAATATATGAGTAAAGTGAGGTTTTGTGCTAGATAACATATTGGTTGAAACAATATAATTGGTGTACTAAACATCATGGACTGTGTTGTGTATTGTAGGGGCCAGACGAGACCATGGAAACATAACATGTCATATCAAATAAGGACACAATGGATGTCGCAAGACAACAAGTAATCAAATTTTGACTTATCTTAGGAAGAATGTTGTGATACGTCCATCCTTTTTCACAATATTATTAAAATGTATAGTGTATTATCCAATCTTGAAATAAATTATGAGTCATGTTGTTGATTATTTTAGATGGATATTGGAGCAAGAGCACAACCTAAGCGTTCAACTAGCTAAAGAAAAAATACATGTGTACGTGGGCGTGGACCTAAAACTATTAAATCACAAAGAACAGAGTGGGTGGAAAAGGATATGACAATGGATCCTCCAGACACAACAAATAATTGCACTGAAAAAGAGGTTGGTCAAGACTATTATATTGATGTAGATATGTTCATACATTTTATTTTATAATTTGTTAATCCATATTTGATTATATTTCTTTGAAATTGATACATTTATGATTTATCCAATTGTTTCCAAACATTAAATGATGGTTGTGTTTGTTGATAGGTAGAAGATGATGATGAAATAAAGACTAATAATACCCAATATATAACTGGGCTATTAATATTTGGACGGGATGATCCAAACCATCCTTTAAACCATACCAAGGAGAAAAGAGCATATTTAAAGAGAATTCTACCACCTGATAAATTTGAACAATTGATGAGATTAGCATACACTGACGACATGCCACCTAGCCTTACTGATGATGATCATGATAGTGAAAATGTAGTGCATGAATAAGGATTGATGCAATGCTTACATGTTTCTTTGGGGATGGAAACAATGATGAAAACAATGATCATATGGATGACAGTAACAATGATAGTAGGGGTAATTATTGCCAACGTAATGTTGATGATAACAACCTAAAAGACTCAATCAAGCAAGAAAAAAAGATGCCTGTGTTCAAATATGGTGCAAGTAGAACCTTAAAATTGACACGCACATTAATATTATTACAAATCAAGACACTATTTGGTTGGTCAGACAAAGGATTCACCACCCTATTGAAGTGGGTTGAAATCTATTTATTACAATGCATTGTCAACTGGTGTACGTAATTCATTTATGAATAGTCCTAATATATATTGACATATCAAACATGTTCATCATAAGTCAAACATTCAATTAATCTAATCTTTGGAAATCTTACAGGGCACTAAAAACCAAAATATTTCCTAAAGAGAATGTGTTTCCATCAACTTGCAGAGAGGCATGCCAGTTGTTGGTTGAGTTCGGGATTGAATATAAGAAAATTCATTCATGTACAAATGATTTCATTTTATATAGATATGAATATCAAGACAAGGTAGAATTCCATGTATGCAAAGAGAAGAGATATCGTATAGATGTACAAGGTCCTACAGTTCCAAAGAAGGTTTTACGTCACATGCCAGTTATACCTAGACTTCGATGAATGTTTCATTGCAAGTCACTTGCACAATTTATGGACTGGCATGCAAAGAATAGTAGTAAATATGGATTCATGCGAATTTTGGCCGACTCCAAAGCATTGAAACACATAGAGGAAAAATGACCAAGAAAATTCAAAGATGAACCCCGTAGTATCAGGTTTGGTCTTGCAATTGATGGAGTGTGCCCATTTTATTTCATGAGCTCAAATTATAGTGTTTTTATAGTCAGATTGATAGTATACAATATTCCCCCATGGACGAGTGTTAGAAAGGAGCACCTTATGCTAACTCTCATTGTTCCAGGAAAACATCAAGTTAAAAACATGCATGTTTATCTTGTGCCTCTTATTGATGAGATACAACTGCTATGGAAAGGCATAAGAATGTATGAAATATCACATCCTCCATAAAATAGGTCCTTCATGTTGTATGGTGTGCTATGTTGGACTATTCATGATTTCCTAGGACTTGGTGTTTGTTCCAGTCAGACAAATTTTTTTACGTATTTACACTAATAATGTTTTTTCATCCCAGATCTCATACTCAATTTTATACTATTATTTTTATGTTATTAACCTTACTTATTGAATTGCAAGGACTCAAACAAAGGGGATATTTGCATGTCCAAGATGTGCAAAACAATTTCAAGGGTGGTATTCTAAATATCTATATAAATTTATTTTTGCAAACAATAAGGTTGTTCTACCACCAGATCATAGGTTTAGAAACTGCCATAAGAATCAATTTGATGGAAAAGTTGAAAATAGAGGCCCTCCCATGATTATGGGTCTATCTAATTGGTTTAAGAAGTATGAAGATGCTGAATTGAAAGATTGGAATGATTTCTTTGATGGGGGTGATTCTATTGAAGAACCAGAACAAGTTGTAATTAAGATGCCAGAAGGGATGAAAAGGAAATCCATATTTTATGATCTCCCTTACTAGAAGGATCTATTAATATATCACCTATTATATCCTATGCACATCTTCAAAAATGTCTGAGATTCAATATTTCGACATATATCAGGCAAAGAGAAGGACACCTTGTCTTTGAGGAGAGATATTGCTCTTTTGTGTACCAAATTAGATAGAAAAAATTGGTGGCCAAATAGGGAAACTAAATCATATGCAGAAGCTCCATGGATTTTGAAAAATACTGAGATATACCAACTAAAAAATGTCATATGTTCAATAAGGACAACTATTTTCTATGGGTCATCATTGGTTAAATATTTTACAGTTGATGAACATATCACAGGATTTAAAACACATGATTTTCATAATTTTATGAAGGTATTATATATGATGATTTATATATTCTGATATTCTATTGTGTGACAAAAATAACTAATGGCCTTTCATAAATGTGTTTGACAACATATCATGCCATTGAAAATTAGGGGGGATTCATGTCTTACCATTGACTCGAGGAATGCCATAAGTGAATTGTCAACATTTGCAAGGTATGTGGTATGGAATGTTCATGTGTGAGAGACATAGAGATATTGTATTTCATTTTAAATTTTTCCTGAAGGTTCATACTAATTTACTATTCTTATATTAGGTGGGTGACATCCAAGGAGATCCACGGATGTGAAGTGCCAAAATGGAATAAGAAAATTGCTGAAATTGTATGTGTATTTGAGAAGGATCTCCCTACAAGTTTCATGGACCTACAAGTCTATTTACTTATACACCTAGTCGATGACATTGAATTGGTGGGTGTCGTATCAATGAGGTGGATGATTTTCTTTGAGAGATATATGAAAACTCTAAAAAGATATGTCTGACAAAAGGCACATCCATAGGGTTGCATGGCTAAAGGGTATGTATTGAATGAAGAATTTTTCTTCCTATGTGAATTCCTTGGTAAGGATTTCGAAGATGGGCCACGCTTATGGGATTGATAACAAGCATCATATATTACTGATGGAGAAAAACCACAATATAATGGTGTTCAAGTAGAAATTAGTAAGTAAACTCATTTTCATTGTGGTTATTTTTACTGCAATCATTAATTTAATCTGTAATTTATTTGTCAAATTAACAAAATGGCCTTTAAAGTTTGAAATAAAATTGTTGACATGTAATAGGTGTAGACGAAAGTGTTATACTCGACAAGTTCATTATGTACCACATGGACTTTATGAACAAATGGATTGATTTGTATGATTAAAAAAGAGAAGTGTTATAAGCAAGGAAACAATTTAAGAGATCAAACCCAAGGAATACCTGATTTCCTACTGATCTACAAGGGGAATGGGGCAAATATTGCACACTGGAATGGGTTACTAAACAAATTCAAAATCAAATAGAAGATGTGGGTATAGATTCAAATATAACAGAAGATGGAATCAACATGTCTAGAGGATGTGAAGGAAACGTACAGTTGGAATTTTACAAAATGTTGTTTCCTTACAGTTTTGATACCATAAACTATTTTAATATTCATCATTGTTTTTTAACCAAAATAAATGGTCTTTCACAGGCGAGGAAATATCCAACAATGTGGGAATATGGTTTAAGTTATCGTGTAGAACGTGTAGATGTAAAGAGATGATCCTTCAATTGTGGCATCATGGTTGACTTCAAGCAATCTAGTCAATCGAGCTCAAAAGATAAGAATATTATTGAAGGAAATCTACAAGAAATTATTGAGTTGGATTATCGCTCTTTTAAACGTTGTATTTTTAAGTGTAGATGGTATGAAGAATTTGAGAGGACATGAAGACATGATACCCATAGTGGATCTTTTTCTATAGATTCTTCAAGGTTCCTAGTGGAGGATAAGGATCCTTATGTTCTACCAATTCATTGTGAGCAGGTGTTTCTTTAACTCAAACTGCAATAAACAATAGTGATCAAGACTGTATTAATACATTGTTTATTGTGAATATATACATGTGTTTATGAATCAATAAAATTGTTATAACATATGTCTACTATATGTATATTGTACTCGTTCATGTGCAGGTATTTTTCTATGAAGATATTTTGGACCAGAAATGGTTGTTTGTCATACATTATGATCCAAGATTAAGGCATGCATTTGACGATGCATTAGTGGATACTAAGCAAAACAATGATGGAGAAAATAATGAGAGAGATGGATTAGAGAACATAGAAGAAATTAACATCCATGATGATGTTCAAGATGGTTATGTTCAGGCACAAGAAGACAACAATCTATAGTTACATGATGTTATGGAAGACAACAATATGGATGGTATACAGAATGATGATCCAAATACATCTGGTAACAATATGGATTATCTACAGTCAAATTTCAAAGATGATGAAGATGATGCAGGTAAAGATGAGGATGGTGATAATATTAACTACTTGAAAGATCATATGAACATTGAAAACGATACACTAGATGACATTGTTGCAGACAATGATGTTAATGACTAAGACCTCTAGATTTCAGAATTATTTGTAATCCATGTTTAAAACATGATGATTCTTATGGCCTAGTCTTTGAAATGGTTCAATATTATTTATGTCAATACAAATCACCTATTGCAATATCGTTAAAGTGTTCAATATATGGTATGAATTGTTGGCAAAAAAAAATAGGATTACTTGTATGCTTCTTCCATCCATTTTATATCAACATATGTTCATGAAGACACATAGGATTACTTCCTTCTACTATGACAATCGATGTTTCCTTAATGATATATTCATGTCCTTGGATGTAGATCACACTGTAAGGATGTTGAGTGCATCCTCATCTCATCATTACTACCTGGAACCATATATCATATATCACATACCATCAAGGCATGTGTCTCGTCTAACCATGTCAAATTTTGACCTAAACCCTAACCAGGGATGATTTTAAGGATGCAAATTTATTTTAAAATGTAGAAACCTTGGAGAATCTAACGAATCCTTCATATGCCAACTATAAAATGTTTGACGATATTTTTGTAAAAATATTCAAATTTCTAAGGATTTTATATAGTTTGTATAAAATTTTCTCTTATAGAATTTGGGCGAATCATTTTTAGAATAGCGAATATTCTTTTGGGAAAAAACATGGAAAATTAGCCCATGAACGAAATTTAGCCCCTAAAATCATCCATGAAGTCCCTAACACCTAATCCATTGACCCTTAAAGCCTAGTTAATCCCTAATCCCTAAACCCATAAGCCCTCAACCTTAGTTAATCACTAATCCCTAACCACAAAATACCTAAGTCCCCTAACCCCTAAGCCATTTACCCTTAAATCCTAGTTAAACCCTAATCCTTAAACCCTTAAGCCCTCAACCTTAGTTAATCACTAATCCCATACCACAAAATCCCTAAATCCCCTAACCCCCAAGCCATCGACCCTTTAACACTTAAACACTAATACCTAATCCCATTAATCCATAAACCCCTATGCCCTAAGCACTTAAACATTAATCCCCTATCCGATAATCCCTAAGTCATTAACCATTAAGCTACCTAACCTATAAGTGCCAAATCCATTATCTCTTGACTCTTAATCCATTAAACCCTAATCCCTAATTCTCTTAACCCTTAATCCATGTACCCCAAATCCCCAAATCCCATAATCCTCAAAGCCCCTATACACTTAACCCCCAAAACCTCAACTAATTAACTATTTTGACACATCTGACACTAAACCCCATTCATTGCTCATCGTGCGACATTGATGGATGACATTGGTGATGTGTTTTGAATACGTTAATCCATGAAATTTTAAGAGATTTTTGTAAATCATTCCATGGATGTGAATGAAAAAATATGATAATGAGATTGCATGATGAACGTTGATGCAAACGTGGACAATCTCAAAGATTGTGTGGGGACATTAGGTATCCTTGAGTCTTGAAACCCTCACATACCATTAAGGATATTGTGTCTATTCTTATTGTGTCAAATTTCAATGCATGCAGTAACAGTTTGAAGAAATTTCAACGTTGGCCCCATCCACTGTTCACTGTGCGACATCAGTGGATGAAATTGGTGATTGGCGTGTTGGAAGAGGTTCCATGAAATTTCAATAGATTTCTGAAAAATACCTAACTCCCCTAACCCCTGATCCATTGACCCTTAAATCCTAGTTAATTCCTAATCCTTAATTAAGTACCCTTAATCCATCAACCTTATTTAATCAATAATCCCTTAACAAAAAATACATAAATCCCCTAACCCCTAAGCCATCGACCCTTAAACACTTCTCACTAATACATAATCCCTTAATCCATAAACCCCTATGCACTAAGCACTTAAACATTAATCCCCTAGCCCATAATCCCTAATCCATTAACCATTAAACTGCCTAATATGAATGGCTAAGTGTAATGGTGCTAGCATACTCTTGATGAGGAAAGAGGATCCTCCAAGAGAATACCAGCAACATACCAATAGAAATGAATTCCTTGAAAATGTAGTGCACCCATGGCTTCCTTTTATAGAATAACTTTGAGTCATTTTTCAACCAGCTTTTAGTGTGAACAAGGGGCTATTTAGGGCACCTTTAGGTCTTTGACCAGCCAAACAACCAGATTCAGCCGAGATTTGGATGTCAAATTGACTTGGAAGCTGAACCAAAAGTGGGTGGGAGGCCGACCAATATCATAAATTCATTGTTCTAAGTTGTGTGCGGCTTTTTGCATCTATAATCACGCATCGGGCACATGTGTTCTTTTCTGACGTTTTTGACTGGTGCACGTGCGTGCGCTTCCTGTATATCCTTAGCACATGCTGATTTTATAACTGGTTGTATAGTTTTGGACCTTTTGGAAATGCATTTTTGGTGATTTCTAGTCCATGGGTGAACTAATAGCTGTTTGAAGATGATGGATTCCTATAACCATTTGCGGATGAAATTTCAGTGATAACAGATGCCACCTGATGGATGAGGTTAGGATCATACATATAGCCAAAATTCATCAATGTTTATTCTATTGAGAGTACTATTGTAAGAAAGAGCAAAAATGAGAGTATTAAGAGCAACCCGTTGGAGGGAGAGGGGAACCTGTAGTACCCAACCTTTCGCAAGGTGTGAAAAATAAATTGTGTACAAATGAGGTGGGCATGCCCCATGCTTGTGTCGTGTAACTCAAAAATGTGGAATATAGTAACTAAAATGGTGTGTTGGTGTAGATCATTGCAGCGCCCTCCGGGGCAGTTTGATAATGACAAAGGACAATTCTGATGATGAACAAACTCAAAAAAAAAGGTAAGGACACATGTGAGAGTTGTCGATGATACGCAGGCATTAATAGCCTATAAAATTTCATAGGTCTTCGGCATATATGAAAACAACTGCAATAGTCGCGAAGTAAGAGCCACCGCAACATGAGAGAGTGTTGAATTCGAATGTTATGGGGGTCAACGACAGTAGAGAGGAATGATGGTTCTCCCTGTGCCATCCGAGACTCCTCATTGTAAAGCTGATGAGAGTCAAGATACTATTGCCCTTCTGGAAACGGTGTTGATGTCGACAAAAAGGGAGACGCGACTCCAAGAAGCAAAGGGCTTCGTGAAATCCACTGGATGAGATCAGGAACTGATGAGGTACATGGATGAAGTCAAGATGCGGTGAGACTTGAGACTGCCCTTGTTTGGGGATATATGTGAATTATAAGTGGCAACAACCATTCAAGTAAGTCGAGTGTCAGGGGGACAACCAGACGTGGAAAAAGTTGTGCCAGAGGCGGGACAAAGTGAACAAACTCAGAGAACAGAGGTAGGGGACCTGTGGGATACTTGGGGTTTATGGGCGATGTCAATAGGAGTAGGTGATAAGTAATGCCCCAACCAAAGGTGACATGGGTTGAGTTTTCCAAAAAGGAAGAAGGTTTCCAAAGGTGACGACAAAAGCTATGTAAAATGATGGAAACAACGGCTTTGTATAATTACCAAATGAATAAAGAATAATTTGGGATGAGTGTTCAGATACAGAAAAGGGTGCCCTAGTGCAATATGGCTTGGCCAGTGAGGGTGTAAGTTGCTTGGAGAACAGGTGGAGGGTGGGGCCCCCATAGGTGGGTTTGTGTATAAGGTAAATGAATGGAGGGCAATCTGTAGATGGGCAAACTGATGGTGGATATAATGGATGGTTAATGATGCTACGGGAGTGCAGTCAAAATAAAACCATGAGGAAGTACCCTGGGAGTCCATTGGGTAGGCTAGCAAAATGAGGAGAAGGAGTATGTGGCTGATTCGTGACATGATGTAAGACTATCGAGACTCCCATCCCTAAATGGGGAGAACAACATGAGTGTCAAAAGTGCTTGGGGGGGATGATGAATGAGATAACTCATGTGGGTGAGAGTGCTTCCGAGTGACAGTATCGAAATGTGATGGAGGGTACGGGGCTGCAGAGCCGGATATGGGGATCCTAGAGGTAAAAATCGGAGGGTGTGACTGGGAGATGCATCTTGATATTCATAGGGAATGAATACATGCCAGTGTTGAGGATATACCTGAATGAAGACTGCTGAGATATGATGATCAAGTACCTACACACATGAAAAACAAATACCCGATGTGAACAATATCTGAAGAGAAAGATCATATAGTGGTTATTCAATAAT
>JASDQU010883490.1:19107-31216 GCA_032191745.1 Picea mariana
TAGTGAAACATTATTCAGCGTGGCGATTAAGAAGTTGAAGTCATCTGGGGTAAGGGTAGTTTTAAGCGTGGTCCGGGTGGCCTTAGATTTCTTTCGGGAGGAGGGTTTTTGTGGTATCATCTTTCTTTTCATGGAGGGATCCTCCTCCTCTCTACGTGGAGTAACCTTGCCTCTATTTTGTTCAACTTCTGTACCGCCTAACTCATCATCATCACCTCCCTGCGCAGGTGAGATCGACGTAGTCTTCATGGACATGCTAGGGACATCTTCAACTTCATCATCCTTCTTAGTTCTGCTTGGCCCAGGTGTATTCGACATAGCTTCAGGGCTTTCCTCATCGGACATGTCTGAGGGGTCCACTGCAACAAGGAGGTCCACCAACCATTCCTTGGTAATCTCCTCCAAATCATCTTCTGTCAGCTTGTAGTAGGATTGGAGTTGTTGTTTATTCTCATCACCGCGTGCTGTAATATAGGTGATGTAGCAGTCCACGCTAAATTTCATCAGAGGTATAAAAATATGAAGTACGTTTGGGGTGATCCACGGTGTAGACAGAATTGCATTCTTTAGTTGGTTGAAGTGGGTGTGCAAGACAGCATTGGATTGCCACTTCTTGTTCATGTCGCTGGAGTACCACAACGTACAAAACTTCATGGCTAGCGGTTCGAAAGGTTCCATCTACGGAAAAGTGGCTCCCTCTGGCAGTTCCCAAGCGATGAAAGTGATGAGGATGACCAACCAACTAAAGTGGAACTCATACCCTTGGTCTTACGCTCCTCTGCAATCCAGCTCTAACTGGTTTACAAGATAATGTGCCCAATTCATCTGTAGTCCCTCAACGCACTTCCCGACAAGGTCAACTACAAAGCCAATCACCTATGTTGATCTGTTCTTTCCAACTAACTTGCCCGCGATCAGCTGACATGCAAGGTGCACTACACCACTCTAGATAGAGGCTGCCTTGTAGCCCCGCGTACCCTTGCATGCTAAGTCCTGTGATCCGATTGATCAGAGTCAGATCCACAGTGATGCGGCGGTCCAACCATAAGTATCCGATGTGGTAGCAAGACAACAACAACCTGATGCATGCGTTGACTTCCTAGTTTCTGTCGAAGTGAGGGATCTTCATTATGTTGAGCAGTGTGGACTGCGCGAGGTTCTGGGTCCAGGACTGTGGGACAATCTTAGGATTTCTGCCTTTGGTCTTGGTTAAGTATTTATGCGAAGCTAACATGCTGTAGGTTTTGTGATCTCCAAGGTTAAAATAATTAAATTTTAGTGTTGCGAGCTTATCCTGGTCAGCACGTACTGCGCGCACCCATTTCGGAAGATACACAGTGATCAAGGTGTACTCAAAGTCTTTGGGTACACTGTGATGGTTAATCTTTTCGCTCAAAGGTGGTATGTAAACCGATAGAATGCATGGGATCAACTTGGCATTTTCAATATCGTCTATGTGCTTTGTTCTTGTCTCGGTCATGGTTCTGGAAGGTCCTACTCCGCGATCAATGGAGGGAGAATCTTGGAATCCTCCTGTCGATGATGCTTGCACACATGCAGACATCCTTCTCTCTGACATGAATCTCTCAGCCATTAGGTCAATCAAAACTTCTTCAACTACTTTATCAACAACGTTGAGCTCGTCCGACATACAAGCTTGGGTCCACTAGCTCAGGTGTGAAAATGAATGCAGAGACTATGATGAACAATATGGGAACAAGGAAATGATCACAGGGTGAATTAATCTCAAGTTTTGGGCTCAAATTATCACTTAGCAAAAAGTATTCGCGGTGCGTGGCGTGACGGACTAAGTAGGGAAACTTAGCAACTGTTTGCTTGCAACGGATATGAGGCCTTCATTAACTCTATTCTATCCATTCTGGTGTTTTCCATTGGTCTAGTGGGAACCAATAATTGATTTTTGACCTGTTCAGGGCAGAAGTAGAATAGGTATATCAGTCCAATGACTATATTGATGCACCATGGAGAATTGCCAGATGTCATTGTTCTGATATCTCGGCGAAGCTCAATTCTTGTGATTTTTCCTTTTTTGAAGTTTCCTCTGGAGTCTTCTGTAACTTTCCGATTTTGGCCCTCTTCTTACTTAGCTTCCTAGCCTTTTTTCCCAGCGAGCTTAGTCTCGGTCATCCTTTTTCCATTCTTAGTCTTATCTTCTCTCGACATAGTGACTTCGCACTGCTTAGGTTCTTTCTTTATATCCAAGGGTAATACTCCGTCTTCATATGGATTAGGTATTTTGGTCTTCTGTGGTTCCTCTAACTCTCTTATAGCTTCGACATCCAGTTCCCTGGTGTTTGATAGCTGAGATATGTTCTCTTGTTCCTCCATGAAGTAGGCGATCCTTCTAGTCATAAATTCCATGAGTTCTTGCTTCTCCTGTTCGAGGGCTTCCTTTTCTTCTTTCCTCTGGATCTGGTCTTTTTCAATCCAGTTCTTTCCTAACAATGCTGGAAATGGGGCTCGGTCCTCAATAAATCTAATGAATTCGAACTCTTCCTCTATCGAAGTTCCATGGGTACTCATAGCTATATGGGTAATTCTGCCACATAGGGTTACCATTTTGTCTTTAAATAATCTGATGGTTCCTAGTGAAGGGACTAGAGTAGGCCTTCCTAGGGTTTCCCAAGTTCTTTTTGTCATAATGTTCATCGGTGTTCCCTCATCCATAGCATAGTCAATGTTGAAGTCTCCTATTCTTACTTCAATTTTCTCCTTTTCTTTGAAGGTTCCTGACAAACTAACATCCTTATGATCATCTACGGTTTCTTTTATTTTCAGTAACATGATCTCTGATTCTTTTTGGGGTTCTTCGATAATTTTAGTCTCTTGATCTCCTTTAGAGTTTTTTTATTCCATATTCATTTTTTCAAGTCTAGCAATCATTCTAGGGCAATCCAATACTTCATGGTCCATATCTTTACAACAGAGGCAACTAGGGTTTCTCCCAGGGCATTCCTTAGCAAGATGTCCTGGTCTTCTGCAATTGTAACAAAGAGTTAATCCTCTCTTTCTCGTCCATGATCCCTAACTCTTCTTGTACTGCGCGCTAGGATCATGATGGCTAGCCTGCAATTTTTTTTTCTAGGATCCTGCATCCATTGGTTAGTCCAAAAATTCTTTCTATGCATAGGTATAACATATCTTTCACTATTCCTATCAGACCTATTCATATCAAACTTTCTTTTATCTAACAATGTTCTAGTTTTCAGGCTAGGAAAATTTTTATCAAGCGTACCTAAATTCATGTTTCAAAAACAAAAAATTTCCACTTATCTTACCTGTATAGTCCACAAAGATTTCAGATCTAAAACTTGAACTATTCTTACCTTTACTAGAGGCTAGAGCTTAGAGATCTTACCTCCTTTCTGTGGAAATTTCTACTTTTACCTTTCTTAGAGCATAAAGTGTTCAGATCTCACTTCTTTTCTTTAGTATCAACCTCTTTATTGCAGATCTGACCTCTTTCCTTAAGATCTGACCTTTCTTTCTTGGCACAAAGCTTCGTAGGTCAAGTAGAATACTATGCACTAGGGCAACAGATCTATGCACAGAGCTTATTTCTCACAAAGCTTTTTCTTCTTTAGTTCTCAACAATCATAGTTTCAGGTCCCGTCAACAGAATCATTTGTTGGCACAGGGGCAGACCCAGGTTTCAACACTCAAGAGTGCACCAAAAAAACCCTAACTACTGGCCCTTTCGGCAACACCTGTGAAGCAGATGAAGTCTCACCCGAGGTAGAGGCAGGGGTGGTTGCAGGACTCAGATGTCTGCAACCTTAGCTGGGACACCGATCTGTGATTATATCTTTTACAGGTCACTTAACATACATCATTCATCAATATTTAACTCTTATGGTACTTCGCAGACATCACAGAGAATCGCAGTGAATACTTAGACTAAAGATGATTTAGTACTTAGCCACAAAAATATAGATTAGATTCAACAGATCAAGCACTAAGCATCTTATATATAAGATCATGGATGATTTTAGGGGATAAATTTCGCTCATAGCCTAATTTTCCATGGTTTTTCCAAAAATAATATTCGCTATTTTAAAAACGATTCACCCAAATTCTATAGGATAAAATTATTTTACCTTAAAAATCGCCAAAATTGTATAAAAAATATAAAAAATTCTTATAAATTTGAATATTTTTACAAAAATATTGCCAAACATTTATAGTTGGCATATGAAGGATTAGTAATATTCACCAAGGTTTCTACATTTTAAAACAAATTTCCATCCTTAAAATCATCCCTGTATCAGATCTAACATTCATTCATATATGCTAAGCACAAAGCATAACCAGATCTATTTAATCACAGCAATCACTTAACCAAGAAGGAGATAAACACATTAGATCGAAGCACAAAGCAAAATACACACAATTACTATGGTTCAGCCCCACCCTGGGGCTACATCCACAAATTCTTCTTCTTTATATTAGCTCGGTCAAGCGGTTACAACACAGAGCTTCAGTGACCCTTACTTCGCACAAGACAGAAGATCTGCGCAACTTGCTAGATCCTTCTTCCTTGCACTTGAGCACAAAACTACAACAACTTGCACTTAGCTCTTCAATCTCCTTACAATCATGCACAAAGCACTTGCAATATACATCCAATCACACAGATCCAGCTACTAGCACTAGACCTTTAGCTATACATCACATAGATGTACTACTACCTATTCTTCTTACATTGCCTGAGTATCTATTTATAAGTTACAAAATGGGCCTAAGCGTGGGTAAACCCACAGGCTAAAATCCCTTTCCCTTTACATCAACCCAAAACCCTAAAAGTGACCCAAAAATAGGTCTTTCTTCCCTAATTTTCGCTTCGCGTTGCGCTCCATCTTTGGCAAGTTGTCGCAGTCCCAAAAACGGTCAAATATGACCAAGTATTCTTCAAAAATTGGTCAAGGGCCAACAATAAGCATGCGTACCTGAGCGGAATATCAGAAAAATGGCCCACCGGGGCTAACGATGAAAAGTGGCCCGAGGACTGTCATGATGTAGATGATGGGGTGTTGATCCCGTGGCTGAAGATGAATCAAAAAATGGATGCTTGGAGCTCCTTGAATTGAGTCTGGAAGTTTGTCAAAATGGACTATATATAGCTGTAGGGCCCACAATGCCACCTCATTAGTACCTGCTGTGTTATTGGGTGGACGAGCAAGTTTAGAGGTGTTTTGGAGATTCCAGGAGATCAAGGCAGTCGATTCAAGACCAACGAGATTCAGGTTAATTGTTGTATCATCCTGCATAGAACTAAGGTTTCATTTTTTGGGCAGGGCTTGTACGGAGGACGGTACAAGGGTTTTTGTAGGTGTGGGTCCCCTAGTGCATGAGCGATTGAGAAAGTTGTGTGCACGAGTGCGCGCCTGTAATTCAGACACCCACACATGGGGGTGCCTTAATGGGGAGAACATACACACATGGCATGCACGCCTGTTCAAGGCACAATAGTGCATGCATGCGTGCCTATTCAAGGAACAACAACGCATGCATGCATGCCTGTTCAAGGCACAACAACGCATGCATGCGCGTCTGTAATTCTAACAGTTGTGCATGTGTGTGTCATTGTGTAGTGAACATGCACACTATGAGGTGCTCTTATGTGAGAGACATGGGTGCATGAGTGCGCCTCTATAAGGTCAATAGTCACGCATGAGTGCGCAACTGAGGGATGAATAGGTGTGCATGTGTGTGCACCTGTGGGGAAAACAACTGCGCCTTGGAGGCAAAGCTGAAAGGTGTAAAAATTGAGCATTTTTGGAGATTTTGATGTTTGTATGTTTGAGATGGTTGATAAAGTACTGTATATGTGGATGCAGGTGATCATTTGGATGATGTCAATTCACTGGAGAGAGAGATATTAGTCCCAGTTGTGGCAGGCTGTGACTGATGAGGAGCCGAGAGTTCATGAAACTTTGTCAGCGTGTGGGCTGCTAAAGTTCTTTGAGTGCCCCCTGATACGGTCCCAGGAGTTCCTCCTGCAATTCTTGATTCGGATGTGGAGTCTGGATTTGCATTGTTTTATGGTGCGAGGTGAGCAGTTGGCCTTCACTGCGGTGGAGGATGTATGTTTCTTGACGGGGCTCCCTTTTCAGGGAACTCCCTTACCGACGAAGCCCGTAGTACTTGGGGACGGGAAGTTGGCTATCTTGGGCCAGAGGTACAGTATGAGGGAGAACTTTATGTTGGGCTCCGTGGTGAGTATTGGGGTGATGGATGCCCTGGTTCATCACCGTGTGGGAGCGATGGTTGTGAGGGTATATGGGTCCCTCGCGACTCAATGGATCAGTGGTGGTCAACTGAGGATTATGGAGAGGGCGCTCGAAGGATAGCATTTTTCCTGGGGCTTGATGTTGCATGCCAAGATGGTAGGAAAGCTAGATAGGTGTCGAGCTGTGGACTTAGGGGAGTTTACCATTGGGTCAATCTTGGTGGCATGGTTTATGGAGAGGGTGCCTACGTTGTGCTCGAGAGTGTTATTGGGTGCACCTGGTGTGCAAGAGCCACGATTGTGGAGATGGCCGACGATTTTGATTCACCACAGTGGTGGGGAGGGTGGCCACTATTTCACGACCGAGGTGACACAGGTGTGGCATCGGATGCCACAAATTATACTACAGTACCCATACTTTGGGGTGGACTTCCGGGATGATCTAGAGATGGTGCTACCTCCAGGAGAGGTGTTCAGCCACAGAGGTATGGTGTGATATTGTTATTTTGTAGATAGTATAGCATGTATATTTTTATGTATGGGTGGATGCTGATGCTATCATTTGTTTGTTGTATGTGTAGATGTGGGGCCTCGCGGGTGTGAGGTGGAGTTGGTTAGAGCATTGGCATGTCGGGGGCTGGTGAGATCTCCATGGGGAGATCTGCAGGCAGGAGAGAGACGACGACGGGAGGATGCTGGGGCGAGGCCTGTTGACGATGAGAGAGTGGCTAGGAGATGTCATTTTGACAAACTTGGTGCAGGGCCATCACATGCTCCTTCGACCGAGGCCGGGGGAGATTTTGAGGATATTCACCACCGCTTGGAGGCGGTGCTATAGGGAGTGCTCAAGGGCATGTGGTTGTGGATCCAAGATGAGGGTGTCCTAGAGAAGTGTGTGGGGGTTCCGTTGGTATGGAGAACCATGGTCCGGAGAGCAACAATAGTAGGTGCTGCCATGACTGGGTGGCTACCTCCAGGTCCGGAGGGACCGATAGTGGGTGGGGCACCACCTCTTGAGGGAGGGCCAGGTGGTGGTTCTCTAGAGGCACCATGAGTGTCTCTGTATGTATTTATATGTTTTGTGGTATTTATATAGGCCTGCGAGTTTACTGGGTGTAGTGGCACCAGTTTTGTAATTATAGGGGTGAGGTGGTTCACCAGCCTACGGATGTTTGTATATGTACGATATATATATTTTTTGTAAACATGTGGATAGCACATTTGACCGATATATATATATATGGATATACATTTTGGGATCTTGGTGATGTTTACATGTGTTTTGTGTTTTGGTTGATGATGTCTATATGTTGTGACAGATTATTGATGTTTGATGTATGCGTACTAGTAACCTGATGTGATAAATGCCAATCTAATACTAGGTTATCCATGTTATCTGCCATTTGATTAAATTGTCTTGGAATATGTGTGAATGTAATGGAATCAAAATGTCGAGATAAAAGTCTAACTTGAAGGTATTTGCGGAAGAGGCAAGGATCGTGAATGTGGTACAAATTATTGAGCTGGAGGACAACCATTTGGGAATCAAGTAAAACGCTAAGGTGATGGACATGGCAATGGGTGGCCTCAACGAGGAGACCAGTGATGGCAGTGTATTTTTCTTGATTGTTGGTGGCTGAGCCTAAACATATGCTGTTGGAGTGGAGTAGTTCATGTGAGGGTGAATAGAGGGCCCAAGCAGCCGAAGTGAGATTCTGTGTCCAACGGCTAGCTCCGTCAACGTAACCGATGTGGTAGGTTGATGGGGGTGGCATCTGTCAATAACATGAGTGATAGATTAGATGTGAGGTATGGATGAAAGAAGATTAAAAACTCTAAAACAAACGTACAAAAAGAAAAATCCTAGAGTAGAATGGCTACGCTCAGGCATAAAATTTCTTTAGGTACAACCCATTGACGGGTTCTTTGAGAGGGTGGCCTTCGGGGGAGGCTAGAACATACATGCCTTTAGTAAGGCAATGTTGGATGATATGAGGTCCATGCCATAGTGACTCGAATTTTCCATAGCCGAGGATATCGTGAGCGATATCGTAAGTGAGGATGAGGTCACCTTCGTTGAATGAGCGAAGGTTGACATGGCGATCAAAGGTGGCCTTTGATCATTTTTTGGCTACTTCATTGTTCTGTAATGAAGATTGACGATCCTCATCTAGGGACTCTAAGCTCAGCAAACGCTGCTCCATTGGAGCATGTCAGGTAATAGCTCAATAGCAGTGTGTAAGGTGGGAATTTCGCACTCGATGGGAAGAGTGGCCTCCACCCCGTGGACTAGATGAAAAGGTGGGAAACCAGTGGCAGTTTTGACTACCGTGCGATAGGTCCATAGCACGAAGGATAAAATATGATGTCAATTGGTCTTATGTTTGTCAACCGTGTGTTGTAACATGGTTTTGAGGACCTTGTTGACTGCTTCATCCTGGCCATTTGACTGAGGGTAATATGGGGAGGAAAACTCATGGGAGAATCCTAATCTGGATGAGAGTTTGACGAAAATCTCATTTTCGAAATGTTTTCCATGATCATAGACTAGTTGTAGTGGTACTCCAAAGCGGGAAATGATGTGGTTAAAGAAAAAACATGTCGTGGTGTCGGCGGTATTGTTGAAGGTAGGCAAGGCTTCAACCCACTTGGTGAAGTAATCGACTACCACTACGATGTATTTGTGTCCATTGCTGGATGGAGGGTTCCAAGTCATAAAGTCTATACCCCATTTTCAAAAGGGGCCGATAGTGATGACTGGGTGTAGAAGAGTAGGTGGTGCTTGTCCTTTGTTGGTGTAAAGCTGACATTTGTCACATCGCTTCACAACGTGAATACAATCATGCAACAAGGTAGGCCAAAAGTAATTGGCGCAAATGATGTTCTGGGCAGTGGACATCCCTGAGAGGTGTCCCCCACAAGGGCCACTGTGGCAGTCATTCAAGACTTGATCGACCTCATTGATAGTTAACGACCCCGATGAGTAGGTAACGTGGGGCTTGGTGATGAATCCATCGATGATCATCTCTGGAGAGGTGGTTTCCAAATTTTTGTGTTCGGAGGTAGACAAAGAGATCGTCGTACCAAGGGTCATCCAAGGGGATGTAAAAGAGATGTTCGTCGGGGAAGTTGGTATTGACGGGGGAACTGGTAGTATCTGAGGGAAACATCGTGATGAGTTCGACAAGGATAAGGGATTTCTTTCTCTTGGGTGTTGAGAATTCGAGGTCGTACTCTTGAAGGATGATGATCCATCGAGAAAATTTACTGTTAATTTTTTGACGATTGAGCAAGTATTGCATGGGGTTGGAATCTACTATGACTTTGGTAGTTTGAAGCAGAATGTAATGGCACAACTTCTGGACTGCGAGGACAACTGCAAGGTCTAGCTTCTCTTCGTGATTGTATTTCAAGGGTGTCCCTGAAAGTTTTTTACTAATGTAGTAAATGACATGCTCATGATCGTCAACCCCTATTTGGATGACAACTCCTGCTACTAAGATGGTTGAGGCCGATATGTAGAGGATATAGTCGCGGTTATAGTCAGGTGGACTAATCAACGAGGAATTGGAGAGATATTCTTTAAGATCATCAAAAGCGATTTGGGCATGTTCATCCCATTGGAATGGGATGTCATGAAGGAGTAAGTGAAGGAAGTCATGTGCACGAGTAGCGTAATCTGGGACAAAGCACCGTAAAAAGTTAGCTTTGCCTTGTAGGCTCTGTAGTTGGTGTAAATTCTGAGGGGGTGGAATTTTTGTGATGGCTTGGACTTTGAGGGGGTCCACGATAATTCCATATTGGGACATGATGAACCCAAGGAGGCGCCCAACAGTGATGCAGAATACGCATTTGAGGGGATTCAAGTGGATGTTGTACTAATGACACCTTTGGAAGATGATTCGTAAATCATTGAGATGTTGAGTGCGTTTCTTAGATTGTGTTGTGAGTTCATCCAAGTATGTGAGAATGATATGAGCCGGATCATGAAAGATGTATGTCATGGCCCATTGGAAAGTGGCGCCATAATTCTTGAGGCCAAATGGCATGAAACGATACGAAAAGGTGCCCCAAGGGGTAGTGAATGCAGTTTTGTACTGATCGGCTGGGTGAATTTGGATTTGGTTGTAGCCAAAGAAATCGTCCATGAAGGACAAAGCCTCGTGACCCACACAATCATCGATAATTTGGTCGATGAAGGGCGTTGGAAAATTGTCTTTTGGACAAGCATGATTGAGGTCGCGAAAGTCCATATAGACATGGATAGTGCCCTATTTTGTGTTGACAGGGACGGGGCTGGAGACCCATGACGTATATGTGATGGGGTAGATGAACCCTACAGCACATAATTTGTCAATCTTGGCTTTGATGGCCACTACTTTGGATGGGTGTAGCGGTCGCTATTTTTGATGGACAGGTGTGATGTTAGGCCAGGTGTCTATGCGATGTTTAACAATAGAGGGATCAAGGCCGGGCATCTCTATGTACGACCAGGCAAAAATGTCCCAATATTCCTGGAAGAGGGCTTTGTAGGTGGTGATTTCTTCAGGAGAGAATGCAACACCAATGGTGATTTCTTCTATAATTTTGGATTTGATGGAAATATCTATTTTGATGGTTGGGGAAATATTGGCCATATTGCCTTCCTTGAAAGCATCGGGGGCAGGGATATGGTTATTGAACCAATATATATTCCCTGATGGGAGAAAATATTTGGTTTCGACTACGTATATGGGTTGTTGGTTAGGAGGTGTGAAGGCTTCTTGTGAAAGAAAGAGCGCTCTGTGGTGGAGCTCATCCCATGGGCAATCAAGGGTATTTAACTCCTCAAGGATATCTTCATCGTAGTGAAACTGTCATGAATATAGGGGATCGAGAGGAGTGACATCAATGACTGTCACTGTGTCGTTGTCTCCTACTGATAAAGAAGTAGGGGGATTGATGCAAGGGGATTGCAATGGTTCTCTCGACATAAACCAAATATCAAGATCTTGTGGGTTAAAAATGATAGTCGGGCGTAAAATTTCCATAGGAAAATGAACTAGAGAATTGGGGGAATTTGGGGGTAAATCCTCGTATAAATCATCTAGGAACCATGGAGGAGTAGGGAGTGCTTCAGGCTCAGGAGAAGTAATATGAAGAACCTATGGTGATGGAGTAGGGTTAATCATCGATTCTATAAGGGAGGGGAAGGATTTTGAATCAGGGTCATTTGGCATTGTCTATATTCAATGATCATTGGACATTGGTACGTCAAATGATCTAATGATTCATAGAGAGAGCAAGGGAACCTCATACCTTCCTTGACTGAAGTCATGACATAATGGATTTCCATGACATTGGTTGAGGATGATGCAGATGGATTGGGTTCTTGTTGAAATCTCTGGCGTACTACTGCTAGCATCTGTCGAAATTGGGATAGCACTAGGCAATGGTATGTATAATGGCCATATTCTGAACAGATGGCACATGCGAATTTGGTTCGCAGTCCTTTTCTACTAGTGTTCTAGGAGATAACAACAGTATTGGAGGAAGTGACGAGTGGTGGAGGTGCTCGAGGGAGTTGAATGAGATTACGTAACTCAGGGAGAGATGGGCACTTGTTGGTGGGGTGTTCATCTTTCTCGCATAGCGCACAAGGAGGTTGGACACATGCGGGAAGTGGAGAAGTGGGCTCCTTATTTTTTCGTCTGCCCCCACCTATAGCAGGGATGCTAACGAGTGGGGGTGTGGGTGATATGGAGGGGGTAAGTATGGGAATCTGCATTGGGATTCCTTTAGTTTTAGGAGGGAGGGATGGTTGAGGGACCATCTTAGGTGGATGGAGATACCATACTGGAATTGCTAACACCATGTTAG